>BPLR01006773.1:0-203820 GCA_021605095.1 Caerostris extrusa
CTTTTCTCTTTGGTCTGTGAGTTCAACTCTTTGGTTCCACATGCAGCCATCAAGCTCGAAGATGCACTGCCACGCAGCTTCTTTCTCTTTGATTAAGGTTTCAACTCCTTTAGTTTATGCAGCCATTAGCTCGAGATGCTGCCCGCACAACCTTTCTCTTTGGTCGCTGAGTTTCAACTCCTTCTTACACTCTTTTTCTCTCTCCGTCACCTCACCCCCCACACAGACACCCCACAGACAGGATGTTTTTCTGGACGGACATGGGGCGTTGACCTCCCTAATGCAGGGGGAACCTGGGTTTCGACGTAACAACATCTAAGCGGGTGTTGAATCCAAAACATTTGTTATACCGTTTGAATAGTTTTTAATACTACTATTCTGATCAATAACAACTTTTATTACTGAAATCCTTCTTAATTTCTGTTGAAGGTATTTTTCATTACAATTATTTTCAATGTGACTTTCATCTGTTTTTTTAATAGGAAAGAAAAGTAAAGATTTATTTTTAATGGTTTGTATATTACTTTATTACCAATTTATAAAATAATAAAAACCTAAATAATACCTAGTGCAATACCTTTACTTAAAAATTCAGAATACTTGCTTATGATAACTTATCTAAAACCTAATCAATAATTTATTTATATATACATTATAATCAATTCTATATAATAATAACTGGCAGATATCAGAAAAATAAAGAAATGAAAATCGCCACTTCTATATACTATATATAACTATGTCATAGTTTCTCGATTAAATCTATGCTTAGGGTTGTGACAGAAATTACATGTCCAACTCTACATAGCAGCTCTAAAATTAATTCCCAAATCACCAATCACCACAAGGCTTAGAAAATCCATTTCGGAACTGCGAGACATCAGCCACACTATTGGATATTTCCTTCTGGTCACAGCTTTTGTTACCAATCACAGCCCTGAAATCCAGGAGATTAAGGCAAGACATAATGTCACGTCACTGACACAATATTCTGGCATTGTCTTGCCTGTAATACTGAGATTCGAGGGAATTTCCAATCTGCTGTCTCACTGATCCCAGAGTTTGCCACAAAATAATTGAAAAAAAAAAATTATGAAGCGACCTCAGTTATTAATATGGGAGATGCTGAGATCTATGACGGTAAAAAAGTGATTTTTTTATGTATTTGAGATAGAAATATTTCTAAGAAGTTACATTCAGATTAGTTACATTCAGATGTGCTATATTTTACAAATAAGAAATTTTTTACTAAAACTGGGGAGAAAGGACAGATAGAAAAGTAATAGTTTATAGTAAATAATTAATAGTTAGCAGATATAGTTACTCAACGTTAACAAAGTAATAGTTAACACATGTATCAGCCAGTGTCCTTGAACAGATTTATTCAATTCCTTCTATTAGCTCACACTCTCCCTATATATATCTTGTTCAAATTTTCAATCGTTCATAAAATTCTTTTTTGTTCATCCACTCAAGTTCAAATACATTTTGTTTGAACTTGTAGTGGATGACACTTAATGTGAATACAGTTTTGTCAATTATTGATTCATTAATTAAATTTAATTCATTAATTTTAGTTTTTTTTTAGATTTCTGTAGCATGTATCTAATAATAGATGGCACCAGATGTAAGAGGAAAATTTCAACTTTATTTATAAAGGACTTTTACAATAGAGGGGGAAAAAGTAGGAATTGACTTATAATTTTTTTTTTTTTTTTACATTACTTGTTTTTAATATTATTCTATAAAATAATTAAAACTGTTTAGTATTAAATCACTTAATAATAAAAACAAAGAACTTATAATAGATTGAGGTTATTTTAGTCAATAAATATTTTATATTTAAAAATTTTTTATTTAGTTTATACGATTATGTACATAAATATACTAATGCATTATATACTTGGTTACATTTTCGCTTTAAAAAATATTTAACTATTAAAATTTTTAAAAAATAATTAAATTTTTTATACATGTCACTTAAACATAATTATTTACATTTTACAGTACTCGTTGGTGTTTCGGATATATTTATTACTTTTTTAACTAATGTTATCTGATAACATTTATTAAGTTATTCAAATTTGTAAATTATTTTAAGGCGTCATATGTTAATCAGTAGCAGGTAAAATTATAATTAACAGCAGCTAATGCTTAATTAGCTAAAACTATTATGTCTATTATGCCTTTTTTCAGCTAACTTCAAATATTTGGATATTTTTAACACAACTATTTGCCAATTACGTTTCATATTAAATTGAATAATAACATGAGTCAATATTAGTACATATTGTAGAAAGGTATTCTTAACTTTGCTTTTTTTCAGAGACCATTAGATTTATGCTGTACATTATATTAATCAATAGCATACGAACTTAAACGTAACATAAACATAAATTTATTACGCGCCAAATGCAATATGGAAAATATTGCAAAAAAAAATCAAATTTTACTTCACATCGTTGAAGTAATGCAAAAATTTTTGTCCTTCACTGAACTGTAGGTTATTGTATATTTGAGTTATTCTAAAAAGTTCTAACTATACTATTCTAAAAATTAAACATCTCCTGAGATGGCATGACAAAAATTGTACAAGAGAAACAGGCTGCATTTCTAAAAAGGGTAAAAAAATGTAATGTAATATTTTTTTGTCATTTATCAACACACTGTCCGACTAGTGGCTCACTGATAACGTGCGCAGCTAGTGAGCATTAGGACGGAAGTGCAATACGGTGGCAGTGTTGTAAACACAGTTTCAAAAACGAGCAGTCTGGATGACGTTTGAGATGTTCAGCATCTTGCCTCATGAGTCGGATTACTACTACACCACATCACATCACTATGCCTAGAGCGGAGTTACCCCTTACAGTTTGGGAAGGATGTGGGTGAGAAGAAGTTTGATTGGGCTTCGTGACGCTCTACGGTCATATATGACCGCGACCTACGGCTTAAAGTGGATTCGAACCATGTCCTGTCACCGCCGGAATTCGAACCCGAATCCTGTGGTGCCAAGCGCCAGAGTGTTAGCCACTCGACCATCAGGACCCCGTCGTGAGTCGGACTACAGGTTGGAATTTTCCGGGTTTTCTCCCATACGGCCCGTAAATGTGGGGTAGTTCCCCCTAAAAGTCCTTCCGGAAGGCACTACTCTCCTTGGAGGCAAGTTAGGCTTCTACCTACAGGTTCTTCATCACAAAATAAGTTGCGCTGCAGGACATTGAGGATTAATCCCAACACAACATTATTAAATTTAGTTACAGTTGTAGACAATATTTGTTCCTTTTTTTAAATTTTTGTTCTGGCTTGGTATCTATATGAAATATACAAAGCATAAGCAAACCAAAAATTAAACACATTCTTCTTTTTAAACGTTTTTTTTGAAACTATTAAATACTGTCTTATTATATTGGTTATGTCGTAAAATTTTATTCACGTCAATATGTTTAACAAACACATTTAAATAATTTATTGAAGCAGCATGACATCCAATAACAATAACACCTAATTCACTGAAGTAAATATTCCTAGAATTCAACAAGAACCAAATATCGAATCCTCACTTCCATTTACGACATCATTAATTTCTTCCAATTACTTTGCTGAGCAATGCCTTTGTATCGGGATCCTCTTTTGAAATAATACCCGCAGCACAAAAGTAACTTTTCCAGATCTCTAATTAGTCAACGAATTCGGCGGAGGCTCTTTTTACAAAGGAGTTTTTTATTCTCCGGTGGCTTTTTCTTCCGATCTAATCACCCTGGGAGAAATAACTACTTTACCGGAGAAGAAATTCCTATTCAATAACACTTCGGGTATTGGATTTGGAAATACAGGAAGCCCTTAACGTCATAAATACATTACGTGCCTTGGTAAAATTGCGTTTTGTTTGCGGGCGAAACGTGTTGGATATAGTTAAAATCATGTCTAATTACAACAAACTTAATTAGGATGTTAATTAAAACGAAACATGAACCTAATATTAATTGGATTAATTAGTTAGTATATGATAAGGATTTTTATTACTGATTAATTAGTTAGTATATAATTCAATTATTTTTTTTGAAAGACAGTGATTTTTTTTTGATTGCCACAATGATGACACTCTTTAAAAGATTCACCCAATATTTTAGAAGTTATAATTATCTGTTTCAAAAGCAAACAGTTATTTGATTTAACAGTTGATAACTGTTTCATTTTTGAAAACCAAATTTCATCAAATGAAGACAGATTGAGGTAACAATTTGATAATTTATAATCACAATTTATTTATTTGGCTTGTAATGTGAAGACGATCTCTCGTCTACTCCTCCTTAACTGTTTTCTTTTTCTCCCCCTCCCCACGTACCTAAGGATTCTAGCTTCCTACAAACTAGAAAGGTGAGGGTGGAAGCATCGGTGAGCCTAAAATATATCGCTAATAGCTCACCGGCTTAAACAGTGATAAAGAGGAGTGCCTTCCGGAGGACTTGAAGTGATAAATAAAAATGTCTGATAACATTATTCTATTTTAGAAATTAAAATAAAATGAACGGACACTGATGGTGAGTCCCAAAAACATTAAATATATTTAAAGAAGTTACAGTTGTAGACATTATTATTATTTCTTTTTTTTTAAAAAGATTCTGGTTTGATGTCTACAGAACTTACTAGAATAAAGCATAAACAAACCAAAATGAAGCACATTTTTCTTTGCAAAAGCGAAGAAAAAAAAAAAAAATTTTAACTTTTAAATATTGTGTATTATTTAGGTTATGTCGTAAAAATAGTCTCAATGTGTTTAACCAACACATTTAAATAATTTATTGAAGCAGCATGACATCCAATAACAATACACTTAATTCACTGAAGTAAATATTCTTCAAATTCAACCAAGAACCAAAGAACTAAATCCTCACTTCCATTTACGACATCATTAATTTCTTCCAATTAGTTTGCTGAGCAATGCCTTTGTATCGGATCCCTCTTTTGAAATAATACCCGCAGCACAAAAGTAACTTTTCCAGATCTCTAATTAGTCAACGAATTCGGCGGAACCTCTTTTACAAAAAGGAGTTTTATTCTCCGGTGGCTTTTCTTCCGATCTAATCACCTGGGGCGAAATAACTACTTTACCGGAGAAAGAAATTCCTATTCAACAACACTTCGGGTATTGGATTTTGGAAATACAGGAAGCCCTTAACGTCATAAATACATTACGTGCCTTGGCAAAATTGCGTTTTGTTTGCGGGCGAAACGTGTTGGATATAGTTAAAATCATGTCTAATTGTACAGCAAACTTAATTAGGATGCATTAATTAAAAACGAAACATGAACCTAAATGATTAAAGAAGATATAATAAGGATTTTTATTACTGATTAATTAGTTAGTATATAATCCAATTATTTCTTTTTTATTTTTTTTTGATTGATGATGACAATCTTTTTAAAAGATTTTTTTTTAGAAGAGCAACGTTTTCAATTCCTCTTATGAAATGTGCTCCTTTGACTTCATTTGATGAAGTCTCCGTTTCAAAACCAAATAGTTATTTATTTAACAATTGATAACAGTTTGATTTTGAAATGGAGACTTCAGCAATTGAAGACAGATGATATGATTTGAGTTTTGCTGACGGGCTCCCTGGCTGCGCGGCAGCCGTGTAGCTTCTATCTTGGATTGCCCATTGGAAAGATGAAAGAGCATTGCTGGGGAAAGAAAGCGGTAAACACTAAAAGGGATCTTGCCCAAATACTTGAAATAGAGTTAAAATTTTTTTTATTATTATTAATATTTTAATAATAAGTGATGAAAATAATTAAAATACATGGGAGAGAATTAAAATAAAATGAACGAGTAACTGGAAGAGCACAAAAAGGAAGTTAAATATACTACGTAGAGAGATTGGAGAAGAAATAAAACAGAAATGATTAAATCGTTGGCTGGGTGAGAAAGAATCGCTAGATAGTATTGATAACTTACCAGAATAAACGAAAATAAACAACCTGAAGCGCGGTAAAAGAGACTGCAAGAGCGAACGAAGACAGAGAAGTGACAATAGTGGTAATTTATAGTAACAATTTATTTAGCTTCTTGTGAGTTGAGTAATCTTCTCCACCCTAGTTTGCTTTCACTTTCTTTTCTCCACCCCATCCCCTGGCGGCTTGATAGCCAATTGGATTTTTGCTATCATCTATTCTGTATTTGCATATCGTATAGGAAAAACCAATAAACTTCAAATACGGCAGAATAACTGTTGATACACTTAGATATGCTTTTTGAAGAGCCAACCAATCTTCTCATTTCTAAAAGCAGTGATTACAGCTAACGCCATCAGCGTATTCAAACCAAGTTCTCGTACTTATCTTACTCGGTGTGATGGCTAATTGGCTAGTTCTCTGGCCTTCGGTACCCCTAGGTTTCAGGTTCGAATCCTAGCGGTGGTATGGATGTTTGTGAGTGTTTCGGAATCCACGTTAAACTGTAAATCCCGGTCTTATTAGCCTAAAGTGTGAACAAAATAATCGTAGAGAGCGACAAAACCAAATCACACCTTCCTCCCTGTACCTAAGGATACGTAACCTCCTTTTAATTAGAAAGGTGAGTGTGGAACATCGGTGAGCCTCAAGTATGTCGCTGATAGCCCACTGACGGATTATGATAGCGAGCAGTGCCTTCTGAGGGACTTTTAGAGATAAATGCTCCGTATTTGAATGTCGTATGGGGGAAATCACGCAGCTTAACTATCGATGCTTGACGGTTTAAATGCATTGTCACAACCGCCATCGATCCATCTCGTTTCTGAATGCAGTGAATAAAATGCTTGCCAGCAGGATTGCGACCTGATGACCAATTGGTAGAGCTCTGGCCATTGATACCACGGGCTTCAGGTCCAAATCCATGCGGAATCCGGTGTATGCATGCTTGTTAGTGGTACGGAATCCACGTTAAACTGTAAATCTATGTCTAATTAGCCTAAAGTGTGCGAAATATAACAGTAGAGTGACAAATAAAACCAAAGCCAGCAAGATTCGAACCTCAGCCCTTCTCTATGCTAGCTACTCATGCTGCCACTGGGCCACAAATCGAGTGCTGGCTGCTACCACTGTCATCTGGTATTACAAAATCATCTAGTACTTCTCTCTTCATTCTCGACTGATTCAAGGTCTTCCATAACAAATCTTTCGCCGTCAGTTGTTTGTGCGATTTCTTCGGCTTTAATTTCAATCAATGAAAATCCTTTTAAAATTTTTGATAATGCCACCGACGCACAGCGAGGCGGAATATTTGATATTAATTAAGTGCATTGACAAAAATATGTATTTGAAGAAAATAAACTTCACAAAACACGGCGCCTTCTTGGAACTTTCTGAAAGCCAGATGTAGAGTTAAACTTGCAACGTACTGTTATTCTGAGAACTGTGAAATTACTAATCTACTACTTTGCTTACTACGTACTACTTCTTTTACGAAATTACTACCTTGAAATTATTTTCCCCACCAAACAAAACCCCTAAGAAAAAAATTTTAAGGCCTAGACAAACAAAAGCCGATTTTTTTTTGCAAGAAATTAGGGTGTTCTCCCACTATTATGCGACGCTCTGCAGCATATCGCTTATGAAGGAAATTCAAGCATTGAACAAATGAAATGGAAACAGATAACGAGTTATCTCCAAAATCCCGTTCTGCAAATTGACGCTCTGCAACGATTTATTGCAGTGGTTTCCAAACTTATTTGCCCAAAACCTCATTCCCTAAATCTACGCTCTGCCAGAAGTTACTACAGAGGCTTAAAATCATATTGCCCCAAATTCCGTTCCGCAAATCTACACTCTGGAACAATTTACTGTAGTGATTCTCAAACTTATTGCCCAAAATACCGTTATGTAAATTTACTCTTTGTAACGATTTATTGCAGTGGTTCCCAAACATATTTGTACTACCTTCCCCTTTTCAGAAAAAATTGCACAGCGCCTTCTACCAGGAAATATAGTCTTAGACAGAAAAATACTCTAAATACTCTAAAACACTCTCTCTCTCTCATCCTTTTATGTACCTATATATCTACAATTTTCTTGAAATACGATAAATAACAATTCTGTAAATACGGTTACTGAAGTTAAAATTATAAAATTATTTATTAAAATTAACCATAACAACTTATACACTAAACACAGAAAATTAGGATAATGTGAAAATAATAATGAAGGATAATGTGAAAAATAAAAAATACTGAATAACATTAAAGTAGAGTATGTTGTTGTTACTAGTCCCCTGGGTGCAGAAAACCCACACCAGATCCAGAAACCCCATCACAGGCGACTGGGCCATGGTTAAGGGTAATATGCAGCTTCACTTTAGCGATGTACCATGAGAGCTGAAGGTTGACTAGACCTCAACACAACGCTCTACGTACACATTAGACTGGAACCTACGGTTTATAGTGGATTCCGAACCACTACAAACATTCATGACATCGAGCGCCAGACACTCGGCCATTCAGGCCCAAAATAGAGTATTCAAACTTATACTGATTTTAAAATTTCGTCAGAAACAAAAAAAGTATTAATTTATCATATGTGGAGACATTGCTTCTCTGAAAAACAACGATAAAAAGTTTTATAAGTTTATTTGTCTAATTTACAGTATTATAATTCACTTAATTAAATGAAAATTAAAAAAAAAAAAGTCTATGGAAATTACAAAACTATTTTTGTTATTAAACTAACTTTCTTTGACGATTCAATTTATGAACATTTTTCTGCATCCATTAATCATCGAATAGAAACGAAATAAATATTTAAATAATGTCGAGTAAAAATGAAAAAAAAAAAAAAAAAAAAAAATGCTAAATTTTCCGATGTTTCAAATTCAGTATTTTTTTATTTTCATCAGTAAAAAGGCCTTTCATTATACATTTTATTAAATTGCAACAGAATATAGCAACAAAATATGTTACAACTGAAGAAAATTCATCTTTTTAAGTGAAGCTTTTACTTTATTTAAATCGAAAATAAAACAGAAAACTAAAATTACGTTATACTATGTACGAGTTGAATGTTTTCCAAGAAAAAAATTGTCTTTAAAAATATAATTGGTTTTAGCTTCTTGTATTTCGATTTTAAAGTAATGTTTTCGGAAAATGGTGCGCCTTTTGAGATCATTTTTCGAATAATTTAAAAACAATTCGTGCTTACGTCAAATAATATAGAATGTATTTCAACTGCAGTGTAGTTGTTAGAGTTTTAAAAATCAATTTGCAAATGCGAATTTTTCATATTAGTAGCAAAAGCAATATTTTGAAAGCAAAAATGCTTATTTGATTTAATGTATCAGTTGGGATATAAGATATATTCTTTAAAAATAATACACCTTAACATGCGATTTTGATACAAATACATTTTTGTGTCTTATGAGTTACAAATTGTACTGAAAAAACAAAAATTTTTCAATGCAGTCGTTCTTTATGAACTAATCTCTATTTAATATTTTTAAGCTCAATAATGTAAAAATAATAAGTAAATAATGTTAAAAATAATAAATAAATGTTACATAATGTTAAAAATAATAAATACATGTTAAATAATGTTAAAAACAATAAATAAATAATTTTAAATATTATTGAATAATGCTTTTAAATATTATTTCAGAATATAATAGAATATGAATTTAATACACAAAGAAACCCTTCAGGTCCTATTCCTGGCAAAGTGGTAACGTGTGCAGCTGGCATGGATGAGGGTTTGGGTTCGAATCCATTGAATTCTTTCGTTGCAGTCACTTTTGAAAGAAACGACGAGATTTTGACAGTGATAATGGGTATAAAACATCTCTCATCGATATTAAAGCTGCCTTATAGGAGTTTGCCATGTTTTCTGCAGTAAGATACGCAAATGTGGGACAGTTTCCTTTAAAAATACTTCCAGAAGGTAATATCCTCCCCTGTCATCATACATTGGTAGATGGTTCTGGTATACATAAGTGGACATTTAATAAATTAGACCACTTAAATGCGACTGAGTTTTCAATTTGTATAACTCTCATGTTTGAGCCACCTGTAGCCCACACGCTGCATGTCTACATGGATATCAGCAGCAGTTCTTTGTTAAAGAGTTAAAAACACTAAAACTTTTTGCATAAGCTATTATTTAAACATTAATATAGGTTCAATGTTTCTGAAATAACATTAATTTCGTAAACGGTATGTCCTGAATTCCCTGTATGTTAGATTCAGAAATTTTATTTCATATTGCTGCTATAAAAAATCGAATCATAATATTAGCTATTATTCTATATTAATTAGCTAATATAATATAGAATCTTATGTTAGTGGTATGTCGGTCAAAAATTTTCTGAAAATATATATCAATTTTAATGCTTAAATCCTGAAAATAACTTACTTTTAAATTTGTTACTGCATTATAAATGATTTTATTTTACAAAACACAGCTGTATTACACATAATTTACCAACCCACATAAATTTTTTTTTTTATCTTAAAAATAATTTAAAATAATGCTATAATAAAGAAATAATATGGAGTGCTATAATATATGGAACTGCCCTCCATACAATATGGACCTACACTCCATATAATGCTATAATATGTAGTGCAGTTGACAATAAATTATATTACATCTTAAGATATTATTACCAAAATAGTGTCAAGAACTATTATACTATATATATTATTATATAGCATAATAGTTCTTGACGCTATAATGGTATTTAAACGTCAATAATGATCAATAGTATAATAGCCAATTTAAGCGTTAATTGCGCTTAATTTGACTATTAATGGCCAAATTAAGCATTCATAAAGTGCTTGTCTTTTTATTGTTATGATACAGATTCCTTTTCCCAAAAAGCTCAGAAAATGACAACCTTCAGCCAAGAAGACACGTCTGTCTCTCACCCCTTCCCTCCCGAAATAACCCTTTGGGTCCGAAAAGCACGTCTTCCAATCCCATGACAAATCATTAAATCAATCCCACATCCCATAAAATCCCGCCACAATCTGTTTCTTTTGTTCAAGTTCTGGAGATAGTGTCCTCTTCCAAGCCTTCGATCCCCAACGGTTGCAGCTAAGGAGTCACCGCGCATGCGCCCGCCTATCGGATGACCTACTTCGGAATAAAGCCAAGGGGGCTAGGGGGTGGATGGAGCAAAAAAAAAAAATAAAAATTAGGAACGAGACGACGGGTGCAGCAAAAGATTACGAGTCTCCCAGCCCCCTTATTTTCAAGAGTGTTTCGACCTTTTAATTAATGGTTTGTTTACTGCATGGCAGCACTGGGGCATTAATTTGATTTTGAGGGTTGGTTGGCTATGGAAAGTATTAAGTTCGTTTCAAAAAGCAATTTTATTTGTTTCTGTAGCACAGACCATCCTAAAACTTCTTCGTATAAATTAATTGCATCCTAAAATTATAAGCTCCAATGCATTTGAAACTCTTAACTCTTTGGCCAGAGAGTGGCAAAATCAATTGCAAACTTAACAATTTCAGATTAATTGCCGGTTATTTCAGGTTAAATTCAAGAACAATAATTTTCAAAAATATTTTTATCTGCTAAATTAACCATTTATATGCTCCCGATTTTCATTTGTTAAGTGTTCTACCACGCTAACATCAATCGTAAAAAATGGTAAGAAAAAAATCATTTAATATAAAAAATATTTAAGAAGAGAAACATATATTTTTTTTGAAATATTTAAGAAGAGAAATATATATTTATATTGAAATATTTAAGAAGAGAAATATATTTCGGAGTTGGTTGACTTTGGAAAATATGAAGTCGTTTCAAAAAGTAATTTTATTTTAACCAGAGCATTCTAGCAGTTTTGTAACCCAGAGCATTCTAAAACTTCTTCGTACAATTAATTAAAAGCTCCAATGCATTTAAAACTCTTAATTCTTTGGGTAAATCAATTGCAATCAATTTTTTTTTTTAATGAAAAGACATACTTATAATTGAAGATACATTTGATTAGATCATAATTTGTAACATGGAGAATGGTTGGAGTAAATGTATGGAGTAATGTGGAACAATATGGAGTAAATGTTTAAAGTGTGGAGTTATTCTTCTTTCTCAATAAATTACTATAGTGAAGCATATTATTATTATTATTATTACTGAACTATTACTATAGTGAAGCATTACACAAGCACCATTATCCACAGATGTAGTAGTAAGTTAGTAATTTCAGGTTAGTAATTTCAAACTTAGTAATTTCATGTTAATTTCAAGAACAATAATAATGAAAAATATTTTTATTTGCTCTATTAACCATTCATATATTGTCGCATTTTCATTTTTAAGTGTTCTACCACGACACCATCAATCTTAAAAATGATAAGAATAAAACATTTTAATATAAAAAATATTTAAAAAAATAAATATATTTTTAAATTCCGCAAAAAATATGCACCTGTGGATAATCGAACTTTTATAAATGACATCCACATTATTGAAGAATTTCGAGATAGAATTCAATATGAAGTTAATGTCAATATACAACGAATCTACAAGCTGCAAAGGATTTCTACCAATATGCTTCACCGTATTAATATATGGAGAATAACTCCCACTGCAAACATTTCTCCATATTACTCCGTACATTTACTCCAACCCTTCTCCATGTTATAAAATATGATTTAAGTCATGTTCAAATGTAATTATAAGTATGTCTTCTGTCGAATCGTAAATTAATGGATGTATCGTCTTTTGATTTTGTTTAAATGTCTTCAGATCGGAATTAAGCTAATTCTAGCGCATTAATTCTACTTAATTTTTGCGTCAAATTAAGGAATCATATTCTCATGAAGCTAACTGTGGCGGCTTCAATTTCATTTGTTACAATTTATATTAAAGTCTGATTGATTAATAAGATTTGTATTAATGTAAATTATTTAAATTCATCGTATATTTAATATTGAGATGTTTATTGTCATTCAATTCTCCCCCATCACAATTAAGTGTTTTCGTTCAAGGAAGCATTATTTTAACGGAATTTAAATTTCTTATTTTTTTTTATAAAGCATTTTAATATCATTCGTTGATGAGGCGAGAAAAAAAAATCGAGTATTATTGTTGTATTACGTTCCTAATTAACTTCTTTATATGTGACTGATTTTTAAAGCTTTATTTTTATGCATTTTATAATGTTATTCTGACAGAGGAATCCTCGAAAGTTAATAAACGCCTGATTAGGTTCAAAAACATCTGATAAATAACAAAGAATTATTATTGAAAATATTTTTTAACTATATACATGTACTCACCATTTATTTTTAACAAATCGAATATTTCTAATAATAGTTCACTCTATTTGTCTATCCGGTTGCAATGGCATTTCAGATTATCACAGTAATCCTTTTTACTTCAGTACAACATCTGAAAAGAAAATGCAAAAACCATGAGAATTGTAGTTATGGAAGAATTAAAAGATATATTATAATAAATTGTAAGTAAACTTAGATTTAATTTTTATCAAACAACAATTTTTATCAATTTTAATTAAAAATACCAATTAGTTTGATCACGAATAAATTGTGTAATAGTAAAAGTTCATTTGTCCGTAAATGTCGTATCGAAATACCAAATATTGTGGCAGTTTTAAAAAAACAACTTAAGTAGTATAAAGTTCAACTTATAATTGACACTAGATCAGTTTTTTAATGATTTTTGAAGCAATCTTTTTCAGAAGCTATCATTGTATTAAAAACATCCATACAATGCCCACTGTGTTCATCATTGATGTAGCCAAAGAAAGTTTCGGTTTAGGACTGATAAAAATCAATGATACATTCACGCGTAAATTTATTTTGCATGTAGATTTCTTGTACGATTTTTGAAGCATTTTTTCACCCAAAAAACAATTAGATTTTTTTATGGAATGCCCATCGTGCTCATCCGCGACATAGCCGAAGAAGCTTTAGGTTGATGGATTGATGAAAAATTCTGCAGTTATATTACATAATTATATCACAACTAATTATCATTAGTTCTAACCATTAAGCAATCATTTAATTATAGTATAAGAAGTAAAGATATATTATACACATATATTAAATTACAGATAATAGAATGCTTAGCCAAGCTTTCTACTCGTACAAATGACGTCTAATAAACTGTTGTAAAAATTTATGCTATGCTATTTACATTTTTTGTTTTATAAACTAAACTATGTTTTCTGCAATTTGCACATGGGAGGTTTGCTCGTATACTGTTATTACTATAACGAATTTAAAAGAAAAATGGTTCTATTAGATTTTTGATTTAGATCTATTTATTTAAATCAATTTTTTTAAGATCTGTTTATTATATCCTTACAATTTTTATACACGCGTATAAAATTCCCACATGAAAAAAAAAATTATCACCAAAACTAGCACACTTAAAATATTTTATTGCAAATCTCGAATTGTTTTATTCTTTGTACGAATATTACTATCTTAAAGAGGAACAAGAGAAGTCAAACTGAAAGATTAATTTAATATGCCGCATATGTCCTTATAAATTCATAAGCTGGAAAGTCCATCCGTTCGGTTAGATAATTTGGATACTTGCATGTTATATACCATAACTTAGAAAATATGTTTTATGCGATTAAATAATATTAACGTTTAGTTTTAATCAATAATAAGAATGTGGACATATATATATAAATTCAAATTATTAACAACAACTGTGTTTCTTTTCGTTCGATTTGTCTGCTAATTCGATTTACATTAGAATACTTTATTATAATTTTCATGACTTTATTAACAGTGAATTTATTCACTTTATAGCTTTAAATAAACATGAATAATTTATTTATCCATTATAGCTATTGTCTGGTAGTTAGCATTGTCTGCATTGTTATTGCATCCAGTCTGCTTGCAGATGTCTAAGATTATTTCTTTCCACTTTTTTCACCTCTTTATTTTTCATTACATAGCATTTCCTAAGAATCCATGCGCTGAATTGCATATTGGTCTGATGGCCGAGAGGCTAGCGCTCTGTGCCGGTTCGAGTCCCGGCTGTTCCATAGATGTGTGCAGTGGTTCCGAATCCACTTTAAACTGCAGGTCTCGATTTAATATAACTGTAGAGCGTAGGGCTGACAATCCTATTCTGTAAACCGAAAACATCTCCTGTTTCGGAATTTGCCAGTAGACAAACACGCCTTGGCCCACATAAACTGTTGTGACAGGGAATTAGTTAGTAAGCTACTGCATATCGTTCTGACGGATAAATATGTTAGGCTTCTGATCCAAAGGCAATTGGCTCGAAATTTAGCAAGCAACGCCGGTGATAGACACGATAAATATGTAGGTTGGAATGTCCTTTCGTTAGCTCAGGGAACAATGAGAGTAAGGGTGAACCCACTCAGATGCCAACTCTGGAGTTATTCGCACAAAACTGCACCGATACAAAGTAGGTGATGCGTAACAATCCTTTCTCTGCTACTCTCTGTTAACGCTGAATTTTCTACCATAGTGCTTTTACTGGGTAATGCTGAATTTTCTACGTACCAGCTGTTTTAGTGGCGAATAAACAATGACATTCGTAAACAAAAACATAATAGTTTTGATACATATCGATAGCTGACTCACTTTTGTAGGCAATTCAAGACACAATTCACATTAAAAATGGTGCACGTAATTCGTTACCATGCTATTTGATTGAATATCATGTGAATCATTAAATCATGCTCACGTGAATGGGTCACTTCTCTGTTACTATGAGATCTCTTCTAACCGATTTCGAAATGTCCCAACAACTGAATGAAAATGTATCGGAACGCAAAAAAAAAAGAAAAAAAAAAAAAAGAACTGGAGGCCCCATCTTAAAAATAAAGAAGCTAAATTAGATTAAGAACCAGACGAAGCCGCAAAAAATTATCGCTGGAAATGAACGCAGATCGTAGAACGTCATTCGAAAAATGGTTACTCGAAAGAAAGTGACGAATACACGTTGGTTCTTAATTCGGTTTGAACGCATTAACGAGAAGGAAAATTTTTTAAAGGTTACTGTAACTGACCGCAATTTGTAGTTGACTGTTGCGCTGATAAATTTCCAATTAATTTTAAAGTTTATGGAAAAAAATTAATTTGGAGTAATGCAATACCATTAGATTTTTTTGTATAAAATTTTAAGAAAACGGAATAAATAAATATCGAGTTCTTCACTTAAAAGCTCGTTGATTTGTATATGTTTGTGCGTACATCAGTGCGTCTTGCGTATCATTTAGGAATGCCATGATCAGTTCAGCGATAAACGATGAAGGCGGGTATTTCCTTTCGGGAAAAATTTTAAAGACAGTTCATTTAGTATTTTCTTAAGAGAAAATCTGGAGAATTCCCACCAGACAGCCAGACTCTTACGAAGGTATACAAGACTCTGACGAACAGTGACTACGAAAAACTTTCCTACCAAATTCGTAGCGGAAGCAAAGCGTCTCGTATCGCTCGTAATCAGGCTCTTTGGAGGGGTTTTCGTATACGTAGATTGAGTATACAAACCTTTATGATCAGTGACTGCAAAGAACTCCTCTACCAAATTCGCAACGGATATAAAGCGTCTACTATAGCAGTCAGACTTTTTGATGTGTTTTTCTCCATATACATAGTATACAAAACCCTTATTTAACTTCACACTTCTTTCCCCATGAAAGGCATTAAAAAAGTCGAACGTAAGATTTGAGCAATTAAATTTCCCTCCAGATAATTGATGCTCTGTGGCTTTTGCTGATTGGTGTTTTCTTGACAACAACTCAACAATTCCACTTCTCAGCTGCAGGCAAAGCAATATTTCAATGTAGCGGCTGTCAGAAATTGTAAATTATTGTGTATTGAGGTTTTAACACAAGGCAGATAACGAGATTCTTTTTCTTCAATTCTGAAGTCATGTGTTTAAATGAGGTCGTTTTTTTTTTGTAAAAGCTGTCTGTAATTAGTTAGGTTGAGAGTTCCGCGAGGGAAAGTCCGTTGGTTCATCAATGAAAGATTATTTTCGTAAAAGTGTTTTGTAAAAAGTGTAAAAGTTTTTTTTTTTTATGGGCCATGTGATGTCATAATCATTGTCATTATGCATGGCAGATACAAATGAATGGTATATAAGATCATGTACGTTAACAAGTATCATTTGCTCTGCTTTTTATTTGTTGACGTATTACATTAATCAGAAGTTCTTTATTAAGTTTGTGTTTGTTGAATTCTTTAATTAAAGTTTAGAAATCAGTTAAAAGCTAGGTATATGCTATTTAATTAAAGGTTTGATGATTCGTATAACATATGCAACGTAAAGCATTCCAAATTAAGCAGGAATTGACATGTTTAAATGGCTGCTATAGCCATATGGCGACATTTAATGCCCAGTGTCTCAGATTCGAATCCACTGATAGCATGTAACACGGGAAAACGAGGTGATTTAATGTAACCGTAAGCGTTTCGCATTGCCATTCAATCACACATAATGAGAGTTTTAAAGGACTTATTTCATACTATACTTTAATGTATCGTTGAATAATTTTAAATGTGAAAGTTCTTTGAGAAGGAAAATATGTTGGTTCACCACTAAAAGATCATGTTTTATAAAAATTTTGGTTTTCGTTGTGTCCTAGTGATGTCATAATCATAATCAGCATATTTAACAGCTGCAGTGGAATGATAGATAAGTTCATGTGCTTTAGCAAGTACTCTCTGTTCATGTGTTTTCCATCCCCTTTTCTCCGTCAATGGATAATTCATGGCTTACCTAATAGATGGTGTACCCCTATATGAAAATATTTACTGGTTTTAGTCAGTGTGGATTATCTGAATTACTGTCAGATGGGCTATCTAGATGGTTGTCTGGATTTACAGGATTAAAGTCACAATTCTCGATCATAGTCACAAGATAACAATTGTGAATTCAATCTTTTAAATTTCTAATTAGTCAAAGTCCTTTAGATTTTTAAGGAATGAAGTTTGAATAAATATTTTATCATTATATTTTAGATAATTCAAAAGTGCAGTTAGCATTTTTACATATAGAAATATATTGCATAAAATGTTTTAAAAGTGCTTTTATGAAATATTTTACTAAACCATTTTCATAATTTAGCATTAACTATAAAACAAACACGCCAAACCTCCAGGCAGTAAAAATTTAAACTGCTTTCAATTTCTTCAAATAAATTAAAATTATTTTATGTTCCAACAAATAAATATTATTTAAAGTAAAACTATATAACGCCCACCATAACTTAAAATTTATTATATCGTAAAATTTTATGTACTAGTTCAATTTCCTTTTCATAAGAAACTTTATTGTTTGAATATTTTCGAAACTGAGATCTTAAACCATAAAAAAATGCCATAATTCATTCAGTAATATTCAATATTCTAATCTAATATTTTTCTAACGCGTAGCAAGAAAATAAAATTATATGACCAGAAATGAGATTTTAAAATTGAAGTTTCTAAAAAACAATAGTATTCATTTAATTCTGATAAAAGGTAAACAAAAATATGAGTGCTATTTTATTTCTTAATTTTGAATATTTTTATTCTTATTCTGAGTTGTTCTTTATGCGCTTATGCCATGCAGAGGAGAAAGATCAAGCAGAAAAAGATTTATTGATAAGTTAAGGTGAAAAGAATTGTCTGGCCAAAATCAAAAATAACACAAAAACACACTATAAATAAATATAACTTAATTTAACTGACTTAGTTGAATATAGAAACAAAAGTTGTTGGACATTTGTTGAGATTAGCATCCACTTCTCAATAAGTTCACCAGTGAATAAGGTTGTGTCATATTGAGTTTATTAAGAAAATTGCATGTATTTGATGGAATTTAATTAGGAGTCAAATATCAATTTGAACCTATCTTCATTTTTAGCAGCTCTTTTGTAATACAAGTCCGAGGAGGTTTACTTTCAGGTAAATCAACTGTCATGGGACAAACTTTGAGGGTGGTACAGCTTACTAAGACATACATTTTTATATAGAAATGTAGGGTAGGAAGTGATGTGTTGTGGAAAAGAACACACTTTCAAATTTCACGCAACAATTAGACACAATGCCCCAAGTGATAGCCGTCATGTGACGCGATTCAAGTCCTCTGGCTGGCAACCCTGATAGGCATTCTATTTTATTCTTTCTCTATGTTTGCAACTGTGTTTTCACTTGCAAGATTTGAGTTGAAGTAACTGAATATCTCGTGGCTTAAATATCCATTCCGATTGCTGCAAGCCTGCATGAAAATGTGTTCACCAAGTACTCCTTCGACGCTACCAAGTATGCATTATTGTTGGCTGTTGGAATTTTGAGCATTTATAGTAAACATTGGAGCCAGGAAGCACTTGCAATGATGTTGTGAATAAACATGTTTTCCTTTTTATGTCTCTGTTCGTGCCTTAACGCATTAATTAATATAAAATGAGATATTGAAATTATTATAATATCTCATTTTATAATAATTTTATAATAGTTTTAGCATCACTTCCGATCCTACATTCAAATACAAAATATTGTATGTTTCAGTAACATGTATGTATGTTTGAGTAGCCCCTCAAACTTTTATCATGACCGTTGAATCACCCTATATAAAGCAAGAGGTTTGTCTTTCTGTGTGTATATTCCCTAAAACTTATTATAACGCTTAGAAGTCTAATTTTTTTCCATTGAATTTTTTTAATTGCTAATTTTTTAATAATTTTATTTAATTAAAAATAAGTGAGAAGAATAAATATATTTATTTAATATAATAATAATTTATTAATTTAATATAATAATAAACTAATATATTTAATATATTAATAAATTAATATATTTATTTAATATATTAATAAACTTCTTTTAATTAACTAAATAAATTAAAAAGTTAAATAGATTTAACAATAATTGAATAAACAAATTTATTATGTTGTTTTTATTCACGCCATTTATTTTTTAATTACTTAAAAATAACGAATGAATGAGAAATGATGTCGTAGATCTTTACGCAATTGAATTCATATAGTGATTTATCCTTCTACGTACAGAAAAAAATTGTTCCTAACTAACCCTTCTAGTCTAGCGCTATTTATATTTCCTTATCTCTAGTTTTTCGATTCGAGATTTTCATTCGTGATTGATATTGTTTCAAATGAATTGTTTGCATTTAGGACAATCAACAGTTTTCAATATGTAATAAATGTATGTATGAACAATTTTATTATTATGTTGTTGTTGTTGTCAAAAAACTAAAATATACAATATATCTCATTTTATAATAATTTTCACTTGTATGTCTTTTAATCTGCTTTTGTGATACATTTTTAAATTGCAAAGAGACTGGATGTATTGGATGGAGGTTTGTTTATAGACATATAAGATATTCAAGTATTGATATCTCAATAATAATTATATTTTTATTGCGTTATAACATACAATCCTGAGAAAGCAGTAGATTTAATTTTTGAATTAATTGTGCGTTTATTTAATGAGTAACTCCAAATCATTAAAATATTTTTCTCAATTATCAAATATACGTTCCTCTGCCTGTTTCTCTGATTAAATTTCATCGTTTCGTCAAGTACTTTAGTGAATGATAACTACATTCTAAAGCTGAGATCCATGATGTACTCTCACTATCTCGCAAATTATTTTCCTTGATGGACAACTTCAGAATGTTATTCAGAAAATCTCTCATTTGAAAATTTCAATCACCAGCCATTTTTAAGAGTCTCAAATTTGAAACCTCTGGCAATCTCAGCGGAATCTTAATCCACATATCGTGTTCATTTTAAATTGTTGAAACAGAAGCTGCCATTACAACTGAGTCTTAAAAAGTTTAACTGGATTATGTGAAAGAGTGACTTCAGCTTTTTTAATAGCTTCGGGCGTGAATAGCTGAAGTGGAAACGATCGGAAAAAAAGTCAGTACAGAAGGAATTTTTTATAAAAAAATAAAAAAAGAATTATATTAATCCTTTTTATTTTTGAATATTTATTTTATTTTTTGAATATTTTATTTTTTGGAATATATTTTTCTCTCAGTGCTATCTTTCTAAAAAGTGGCACTGAAATAGTCACAATTTTTATTAGCATTCATTATTATAACTATTAAGATCCTTCGTGGTATTTCAGAAAGTCACAAAATTGAATAAAAAATAAACCAATTTTCACAATGTTTTAGTCAAATAACGAATTGCAACTTTTATCGTCAAAGACCATACAAACCCTTTTTTGACATCCAACTTTTATTTCATAATTTTATGCTATCCGAATAACTATCCGTGCTGAAAATTGGCAAGAGGCTAAATCAAAGATTCACACACAACAGAGGTGTAATAGGGAACAAAGATAATTTTAACAGAT
This sequence comes from Caerostris extrusa, assembly GCA_021605095.1. NCBI lineage: Eukaryota > Metazoa > Arthropoda > Arachnida > Araneae > Araneidae > Caerostris > Caerostris extrusa. The sequence goes on from BPLR01006773.1 coordinate 21,306, forward strand.
TTTTAAATAAAATACAAATAATTTTAATGTTTAATAATTAAAATTTTAAAAATAAAACCAAAAAAAAAAAAAAAATTAGGCGAAAAATTCTACAATAATTATTAAACTCATTTCTTTCAAAAATGTTTTGACGTGCATATCTGACTAGTTCCCCTAAAAGTGATCCACTCACTTTTAAACTGGATGTTTACCTTTCCAAATAGCAGCAGGTGGAACGATAATACATCATACTCTTCATTCGAATACTTTTCCATATGCATTTACCCCTGCTTACATTGGCTCAAATACACGACAAACTGCAATACTCACCAAGCTTACCTCAACATACATGGATTACCGTCCGCTAACCTCTAATGCATTAAAATGCAAACATTTAACGAAACGCTATCTGGTTCTGTTATATAATGAAATGATTTATGCAATGTTAAGAGGACACTTGTGGGGTTTCATTTAAATCAGGAACAATTTAAATAATTGGCTTGCACATGTAAGCCTCGAAACCAGAATAAGAAAAGTTATAGTTACGACTACTGCAGCACGCTGAACAGTTAAGAATAATTTGGATAGATTACGTTTAAAAACAGATTAGGAGTTCTTTACACTGCCTTTGTCTGTCTAAAATATTCAGGTTGATTGTAATTACAATGGCCATTCTCAAGGTCTTTTTTAACTCGATCTGAAAACAAGAATGGCTTATAGGAAAATTAATAATGACGTGTTTAAAATATTAAATCCAAAATTTACCAATAAATGATGATAGATATTGGAACTTTTAGATGTATAATTGACAAGAAATATAACTAAGAAATTGAATTGAAACACTGAATCTGAATCTTAAATGAAACTGAACAAAGAATACTTGTGATGATTTTTCAAATTTATGTTCGTGGTAATCACCATTCTTGTGAACCAAGAATTGCATCTTGTGCAAAATATTTTCTGTAATACAACATAACATGGCCATTCATCATTGCACAAGCAAAATTGTTTTTTAAGGTAGGGAAACTAATAATTACTTGGGAAAAATTATTTTCAATATTTATGAATAGATGGAATTCTGGAGCTTTTCAACAATTAGAGATTTATGCAGAACTTATTAATTAATTGAATAGATGTAACTAATGAAAGTGAATGAAATATAATTTTTTGTTGATTTGTTCGTAATCATTCGTGGTGAACCAAGAAGAGCATCTTGTGTGAAACACTCTAACGTAACATGTTCAAAGGAAAATTTAACATTGTCCATGTTAAATTGCTTTAAAGTAGCCAAATTTCAGCTACCCTCGAAGATAGACCTTGAAGACCTGAGATTTCGTCATTCACAGAATATAATTCCAGGGATCATAGTCACATTGCCTAATTTAAAAGAATGTTAGGTATATTCACTGAACATGAACTTCAAAATCTTTAACATTCAGTTGAGTTTGTTAATTTAATTAATTAATATGCACATTTTAAATATTGGAAAATGTCACATCCACTATCGTCGACGTTTTTAAGTATATTTTTCATTAGATCCTTATTATATATTCATATTTTAATCTACCAAGTTTTGTTCCATTTTGACTCTAAGAGCAACTTACATATTTCTCTACGTAGTCAAGTTTGGGTATGGACATTTGTTAATTTAATATTTATTAAAAACTATGCTGATGAAATTAATTAATAAAGAAGTTCTTGTAATTAAAAAAACATTTATGATTTTACACAACTATTATATTTTTTTCTTACATCTTTCTCACAGAAAAACATACTTTAAAATATCGCCGATAGTGGAAATATGGGATCTTGCAAAAATTAGAAATTTATAATGAGCATATTAATAAATTACATTAACAAGCTTAATTGAAAATTTACCTTTTATTCGTTCCTACCAAAACTTCCCGTATCACTTTTTTTATAATGAGTAATACATTTTTTTTTTTTTTTTTTTATCAATGTTCTATAATAGAATGCAAAAGGTGTAGAGAAATTTTGTTTTTCTGAATATAGTAGAGCATCATCACTCTGGCAATTCAGTAGTAGAGCTTGCTTATAAGGATGTGAAGACAATTGTTTGATTCTTTTGGTTGCATATATAACAGTCACTGCTACAAAAACGAAGAGAATTGATGGAAGTTGTGGTTGATTGCTTCCCATCAGCACTTAACTATCGTCGTTTCCATCTTTTCAAAATAAGCGGAACTACCTTTGAAAATCAATATTTCCCCTCAAATTTTGAGAATAACATTTAACTGATAGACAAAGTATCACGTGTATTACTTGCAAAGTATAATGTGATAGATGAGGGAAACAAGTATATGCAATATAATAAAAAAGATTATGCAATGTGATAAAAGTGCATGCAATGGAATAAACAAGTTTATCCAATGTGATAAAAAGTGTATGCTGTGTAATAAATAAGTTTATAAGATGTGATAAGTAGTCTTTGCAATATAATGAATATTATGCAATGTGATAAAAAAATCTTAAATGTGATAAAAAAAAAGCATGCAATGGAATAAACAAGTTTATGCAATGTGATAAAAAAGGTTATGATGTAATAAATAAATTTATGCAATGTGATAAAAAAATGTATGCAATGTAATAAACAAGTTTATTGATAAATGTCTTTACAATGTAACAAACAATTTTATGCAATGTGATAAAAAAATTGTACAATGTAATAAACAAGTTTTTACAAAGTGATAAAAAAAGCGCATGCAAAGGAATAAACAAGTTTTTGCAATGTGATGAAAAGTTTATGAAATGTAATAAACAATTTATCAATGTGATAAGAAATTGTATGCAATGCAATGAACAAGTTTATGCGATGTAATAAATAGTCTTTACAATGCAATGAACAATTTTATGCAATGTGATGAAAAAAAGGTAATTCAATGGAATAAGCAAGTTTACGCAATGTGATAAAAGGTTATCATGTAATAAATAAGTTTATGCAATGTGATAAAAAAGTGTATGCAATGCAAAGCAAGTTTACGCTATGTGATAATTAGTCTTTACAATGTAACGAACAATTTTATCCTATACGATAAAGAAAATCTTACGCAATGTAATAAACAAGTTTTTACAAAGTGATAAAAAGTTGCAAAGGAATAGTTTTGCAATGTGATGAAAAGTTTATGAAATGTAATAAACAATTTATCCAATGTGATAAGAAATTGTATGCAATGCAATGAACAAGTTTATGCGATGTAATAAATAGTCTTTACAATGCAATGAACAATTTTATGCAATGTGATGAAAAAAAAGGTAATTCAATGGAATAAGCAAGTTTATGCAATGATAAAAAAAAAATGCAATGTGATAAAAGTGTATGCAATGCAATAACAAGTTTACGCTATGTGATAATTAGTCTTTACAATGTAACGAACAATTTTATCCTATACGATAAAGAAAATCTTACTCAATGTAATAAACAAGTTTTTACAACACGATAAAAAGTGTATGCAATGTAATGAACAAGTTTATGCGATGTAATAAATAATCTTTACAATGCAATGAACAATTTTATGCAATGTGATAAAAAAACTTATACAATGTGAAAAAGAAATTACGCAATGTAATAAATAAGTTTATGCAATGTGATAAAAAAAGTGTATGCAATGTGATAAAAAAATGTGTTTACAATGTAATAATAAGTTTATGCAATGTGATAAAAAGTGTATGCAATGTGATAAAAAGTGTATGCAATGTGATAAAAGTGTATGCAATGTGATAAAAAGTGTATGCAATGTGATAAAAAAAAGTGTATGCAATGTGATAAAAATGTGTTTATAATGTAATAATAAGTTTATGTAATAGTGCATATAGTGGAGAATAGTGCATATATAATGGACAAGTTTATGCAAGGAGCAAAAAAAAATGTATGCAATGTAATAAACAAGTTTATGGAATGTCATGAACAAGTTTGCGAAGTGAAGAACCTGCATAAACAAGAATTTTTTAATTTTTTTTTTTTTAAATTTTACTATTTTTTTCAAATTTCATAAAGGCTCTTCTAAATTTCATTTAGAAAAGTAAAATTTTTTTGTGTTAGTTGGTTTAATTTCTCACAGAAAACTTTTACTTTTCCACAAAACTTTTTCAAAAATTCTCCCTTTTCTTGACTAAAAACAAATCTCATTTAAAAGTATTTCACAAAAAAAAAAAAAAAAAAAAAAAGCAAGAAAATCTTTTTTTCTTAATAACAATAACAATGAAAAAAATTGAACCAAGTTCCAAACATAATAAAATAAAGCCCAAAAACAAAACGAATCCTTATAAAAGAAAACTGATCACTTTCACCCAGTAATAAAATTGTCGGAGATATTGCTATTGATCTAAGAAGTTACGTTAATTAAAAGCAAAAGAGAGAAAAAAAAAATGTCTCTTCGGAAACTTTGGGAAACGTTAGAGGAGGTAAATTTCCAATTAGAGTGAAATTTTTCTTTTTGATTCTGATTTGGTTTTCATTAAATTGCTTTTCCACACAAACTGAGGCAAGAAATTCCACTTCTTAAAAGAAGTAGAAAATAATTAACCTCTCGATGAATATTCCACCAAAATAATACAATTAAAAAAAAAAAAAAAGACGCCACGGTGAATTAAATTTTTTTTTTTTTTATGTTTTTCAGATAATTTAATGTTTCTCCTTTTTTGTAGTTCAAAAGGAATCGCTTTTTAAGTCTGATACCGCAAAAAAGAAAATGAAAGTGTTTAAAAATGAACTTTTAAGGATATCGCATTGTAGAGCATGATCCGAAAGTTCCTGAATTTATTAATGAGTTTTTAATTAATGGAAAATCATACTTGTAATTGGAGATACAACAGCAGAATGAAAATGAAAAACCGGATTCTTTGTTTTTAGGACATTGTCTACTGCAATTCAAATAATGAGTTGGAATTTTGTATTCAAAGAATAAAATGAGCATGTTATAAAGAAATGAACAATTTCTATTTACAATCGATAATAGGTGCATATTCTGGCTCTCAGTGCCACAGATTTCAAGTTCGAGTCTTGGCAGTGCCATAGATGTTTGTAGTGGTTTGGAATAAATTTTAAACCTGAGGTCTTCTTTTCTTCTTCATTGGTGCAACAGCCTCATGGTGGACCAATGCCATCTGTCAACTGCCAGATTTCTAGATATGTGATGCTTCTTTTTAAGGAAAATCAACAATCAATTTTTTTAAGGATTATCAGCCTTATACCTAAAACGCTACAGTCATACTAGACCGGGACCAACTGTTTAAAGTAGTTTCCGAAGCATTATAAATATCCATGCCACAGCTGGGACTCGAACACGAAACCTGTGGCACCGAGCGCCAGAGAGCTAGTCACTCTGCAATCAGACACTAAACACCAGGTCTCGGTATAATATGAATGTAGAACGCTAGGCGTAGGGCAGACAACTCTACCCCGTAAAATGAAAGAATCTCATGTCTCGAAACCTGCCAGTAGAAAGACGACCTTGGTCCATCACGGGGCTGTTGCGCCAATGAAGAAAGAGAAGAAGAGGAGATGCATTTGTGACATTTGTGTGTATGTAAAAAAATGTATGGAATGTAATAAACAAGTTTATGCAATGTAATGAATTGAATAGAAAATAAATTGAATGAATTGAAAACCGGCATGAGTAAGAATTTTTTAAATATATATTTTTTAATTTTACTATTTTTTTTACAAATTTCATAAAGGCAGTACGTTCAGAAAAGTAAAATTTATTTTGTGTTAGTTATTTTAATATCTCACAACAATTTTTTAATTTCTCATAGAAAGCTTTTACTTTTCCGCAAAACTTTTAAAAATTCTCTCTTTCTTTTTGTTGACAAAAACAAATCTTTCGTTTTCATTTAAAACTATTCCACAAAAAAAAAAAAAAAAAAAAAAAAAAAAAAATTATTTCCTTAATAACAATAACAATAAAAAAAAATTGAAAGTTCCAAGTTCCAAACATAATAAAATAAAGTCCCAAACAAAACGAATCCTTATAAATGGAAACGCAATCACTTTCACCCCCGTAATAAAATTGCCGGAGATATTGCTATTCATCTAAGAAGTTACGTTAATTAAAAGCAAAGAGAGAAAAAAAAAAAAAAAAAAAATGTCTCTCCGAAACTTTGGGAAACGTTAGAGGAGGTAAATTTCCAATTAGGAGTGAATTTTTTTTTTGATTCTGATTTGGTTTTCATTAAATTGCTTTTTCCACACAAACTGAGGCAAGAAATTCCACTTCTTAAAAGAAGTAGAAAATAATAACCTCTCGATGAATATTCCCCCAAAATAATACAATTAAAAAAAAAAAAAAGACGCAACGGTGAATTAAATTTTTTTTTTTTATGTTTTTCAGATAATTTAATGTTTCTCCTTTTTGTAGTTCAAAAGGAATCGCTTTTTAAGTCTGATACCGCAAAAAAAAAAAAAATGAAAGTGTTTAAACATGAACTTTTAAGGATATCGCATTGTAGAGCATGATCCGAAAGTTCCTGAATTTATTAATAAGTTTTTAATTAATGGAAAATCATTCTTGTAATTGGAGATACAATAGCAGAATGAAAATGAATACCGGATTCTTTGTTTTTAGGACATTGTCTACTGCAATTCAAATAATGAGTTGAATTTTGTATTCAAAGAATAAATGAGATGTTATAAAGAAATGAACAATTTCTATTTACAATCGATAATAGTGCATATTCTGGCGCTCAGTGCCACATATTTCAAGTTCGAGTCTTGGCAGTGCCATAGATGTTTGTAGTGGTTTGGAATAAATTTTAAACCTAAGGTCTTCTTTTTTCTTCTTCATTGGTGCAACAGCCCATGGTGGACCAATACCATCTGTCAACTGCCAGATTTCTAGATATGTGATGCTTCTTTTTAAGGAGTAGGATTATCAGCCTTATACCTAAAATGCTACAGTCATACTAGACCGGGACCAACTGTTTAAAGTGGTTTCCGAAGCATTATAAATATCCATGCCACAGCTGGGACTCGAACACGAAACCTGTGGCACCGAGCGCCAGAGACTAGTCACTCTGCAATCAGACACTAAACACCAGGTCTCGGTATAATATGAATGTAGAACGCTAGGCGTAGGGCAGACAACTCTACCCCCGAAAATGAAAGAATCTCCTGTCTCGAAACCTGCCAGTAGAAAGACGGCCTTGGTCCATCACGGGGCTGTTGCGCCAATGAAGAAAGAGGAGAAGAAGAGATGCATTTGTGACATTTTGTGTATGTAAAAAAATGTATGGAATGTAATAAACAAGTTTATGCAATGTAATGAATTGAATAGAAAATAAATTGAATGAATTGAAGAACCGGCATGAGTAAGAATTTTTTAAATATATATATTTTTAATTTTACTATATTTTTTACAAATTTCATAAAGGCAGTACGTTCAGAAAAAGTAAAATTTATTTTGTGTTAGTTATTTTAATTTCTCACAACAATTTTTTAATTTCTCATAGAAAGCTTTTACTTTTCCACAAAACTTTTAAAAATTCTCACTTTCTTTTTTGTTGACAAAAATAAATCTTTCGTTTTCATTTAAAACTATTCCACAAAAAAAAAAAAAAAAATAAAAAAAAAAAAACAAAAAAAACAAGAAAATATTTCCTTAATAACAATAACAATAAAAAAAAAAAAATTGAAAGTTCCAAGTTCCAAACATAATAAAATAAAGTCCCAAACAAAACGAATCCTTATAAATGGAAACGCAATCACTTTCAACCCGTAATAAAATTGCCGGAGATATTGCTATTGATCTAAGAAGTTACGTTAATTAAAAGCAAAGAGACAAAAAAAAATGTCTCTCCGGAAACTTTGGGAAACGTTAGAGGAGGTAAATTTCAATTAGGAGTGAAATTTTTTCTTTTTCATTCTGATTTGGTTTTCATTAAATTGCTTTTCCACACAAACTGAGGCAAGAAATTCCACTTCTTAAAAGAAGTAGAAAATAATCAACCTCTCGATGAATATTCCACCAAAATAATACAATTAAAAAAAAAAAAAAAGACGCCCCGGTGAATTAAATTTTTCCTTTTTATGTTTTTCAGATAATTTAATGTTTCTCCTTTTTGTAGTTCAAAAGGAATCGCTTTTTAAGTCTGATACCGCAAAAAAAGAAAATGAAAGTGTTTAAACATGAACTTTTAAGGATATCGCATTATACTAGAGTATGATCCGAAAGTTCATTAATTTATTAATAAGTTTTTAATTAATGAAAATTCATACTTGCAATTGGAGATACAATAGCAGAATGAAAATGAATCCCGGATTGTCTGATTGTAAGACATTCTTTACTGCAATTCAAATAATAGATTTTGAGTTTTGTATTCAAAGTATAAAATGGGATGTTATAAAGAAATGAACATTTTCTATTTACAATCGATAATAAGTGCAAAATCTAGCGCTCGGTGCTACAGATTTCGTGTTCAGAGTCTCGGCGGTGCCGTGGATGTTTGTAATGATTTGGAATCCATTTTAAACTGTAGTTGTTCTTCTTCATTGGCGCAGCAGCCTCATGGAGGGCCAAGATCATCTGTCTACTGACAGATTTCTAGATATGTGATGTTTCTTTTTTAAGCAGTAGGATTGCCATCTATACACCCAACGCTGTATAGTCATATCAGACTGGGACCTACGGTTTAAAGTGGATTCAGAATTACTATAAACATCCATGGCAACGTCGGGACTCGAACTCCAAAACCTGTGGCACAGAGCGTCAGAGTGCTAGTCACTCGGCCATTAGCCTTAAACCGTAGGTCCCAGTCTGATATGACTGTACAGCGATGGGTGTAGGGCTGGCATTGCTATCCTATAATAAGAAAGCATCTCCTTTCTCGAAACCTGCCAGTAGGCAGACGGCCTTGGCCCACCATGGGGTTGTTGCGCCAATGATGAAGATGATATGTGCATATCGATAATAGGTGTATATGAGAGATTTTTTGCTTACTTGCCGATCTAAGTTAGTCACCCTTAAAATTCCTTTTAGAACAAATTTGAAATACGATTCCACCAACAAAAAAATAAAAGAAAGAAATTGGTAAATTAAGATATAAAACAACATCAAAGAACCAGACAACTTGAATACGATTGTTAATTACCAACTATTTTAACAAATCCACTTTATAATATTTGATTAGAATTGAATATTTGAATTGAATATTTATTTTTATTGTAATATATAAATTTTATAACGCTATTAAAAATCATCAGTTAAAAATAAACGTTTAATTTAATTTTTGAGAAGTTGTAATGCTTCCAATATAATATATTACGCAAATAAAAATTATCGATGCAAATTTATTTCTAGCCAGATTTCCCCACGTTTCTCAAATGTCATTGCCAAAATCCTTTTAAATCGGATTAATAACCTCTGGAACAATTGACAGTGAAAGACATTAAGTTTTCATAATGCAGTTACATATTTGATACATGGTATTGTAACTTAAATATATGCTGTAAGGAATTTGCAATTATGGTATTAAATGTAGCTAATCAACGTTTTAGAAAGATTATTTAATCATTTGAATCTCAAAATCATTGAAAAGTTAATATTTTTACAAATATGTAGTAAAAAAACATTTAAATCTTATTTATCCTTACAGTCACAATAAATCAAAAATTGTCTTAAAATTCTTCACATGAGTTACTATTCATCTCTTTTTTTTTCGATACATTTCATTGTTGTTGTTTTTTTCCATCTCATGAATTTGAATCGAAGTCATTCATAAAAATGTGACTTCATTTTTAACGTACAATATATTTTATAGAAGAATGAAATGTTGAAAATAATTTTAAAAATTAAAAAATCATTAATTGTCCCCAGAAAAAATATATTGGTATAAGTTCATAATAATATTTATTTTCCTAAAATGGCTGAATTAAAGACGAAACAATCGACAACGCAGATTTATAATTAGAGATGAAAAACAAATGCGAGTAAGAGCGTGATTTATATATTTAGGTTACTTTACTGTGAATTTATTTAAGCATCTGTGATGTAACGAGAATATAACATATCTTTAGATATTAATTGATATAAGCACATAAATAACTATATAAAAAGCGATATTTTCCAGAATGCAAACATGAATGACCGAAAAAGTAAGAAAAGGAAAAATTTTCTAATGATAGACTACTAGTACTGATGAATAATTAAGATTATTGTGAAAACATAATAATCAAATAAAAATAATATCGTCAAGTACTGTATAAATTTGAACAATACTTATATATAGAGAGAGTGTGAACTAATAGTAGGAATTTAATTAATAAATCATTTCCTATATACAAGTATCCAATAAAGTTCTGTAGAAAAATTCTGTTCTGTCTTTTTGCACTATATTGCAGAAAAGTCCTTTACAAATAAAGTTGAAATTTTCCTCTTACATCTGGCGCCATCTATTATTAGATACATGCAACTTAAATCTGAAAAAAAACTAAAATTAATTAATTAAAAGTAATTAATGAATTAATATTTGAAAAAAACTGTATTAACATCCAGTGTCATCTAATACAAGTTCAAAAAAATGTATTTGAACTGGAGTGGATGAATAAAAAGTATTTCATGAGCGATTGAAAATTTGAACAAGATATATAGAGGGAGAGTGTGAACTAATAGTAGGAATTTAATTAATAAATCATTGCCTACATACAAGTATCCAATAAAGTTCTGTAGAATCTTCATAAAACTTCTAGCATTAAATGTCCGAAAATGTCTGTTTCTCAAACACGAAGAGCGCATACTTTTTGAGAAATTTCCCAAAGAATAGACACTTTGCATCACAAACATTTTCAGTCTCAAACTCCTCAGCTACGGTCACAGTGAAAATATATATCGCAAACTTTTTGCGGAGTTTCTAGACTGGGAGGGAAGAAAAAAATGGCCATCTTTTTTTCTTTTTTTTTTTTAATTTCATTTTTCTTCCGGATTTCGGGACTTCAAATATTTCAACTTGACATGATTTTTACTGAAAGTATTTATCTTTCTGGCTGCCTTCAATATTTATTCTCGCTGCTGAAAAGAGTTTTGGAAAAAATGTCTTACCAAACTCCATCGCTTTTAATTACTGAAGTGTGTATTAATTTAACTCCATGATCAATCTTTGGAACAATTAGCTAAAGTGATTTTTATTTGCTCGTTGCTCATTTTTTAAATCTTTGATCTTTAATTTTTTAATAATGTTAAGTGAGCTATCGATTGCACAAACATTTTAAATCACAAATGTTGCAAATATTAAAATCATCTCGGATTATGAGTTTTTACCAAAAGCAATATATGCAATGATGGATTAAGTTATTATTAAGAAGTTCAATTCAATGCACGATTTTTAATTTAATGTGAACGATTAAAAATTCAAAAGAAGTAATTTTATTTTAAAATCAGCGATTCTTAATTTAAAATGAACGATTCAAATAACGAATTATAATTTACTTCTAGATTTCCTCTCCTTTTAAATTGTTCAATAAAGTAAAATAAAAATAATCTACAATATAGTAATGTTAGCCTGTGTAAATTAATATCCTAGATAAACTATTTAAATGACTGCAATCCAAATATTAGACAAAATAATCATTTCCTGTTTTGAATTTTTATCAAAACATTGTGCACAATGACTGATTAAATGACAATAATTAAGAAGTTCATTTCAATGAACGATTAAAAATTTAAAATGAGAGAATTTTAATTTAAAATGAGTGATTTTTAATTTAAAATGAGCAATTCTTAATTTAAAATGAACAATTCAAAAAACTAATTTTAATTTATTTTTTGATTTCCTCTCTGTTTTGTATAATACACTCATGTTCATAAATTAAGGATAATTTAGAATCATACAGAAATTGAACTCTAAAATAGAAATTTCCCCTGTAGAATTATAACACACATCTTGAAGAAGAATATGCAAATTACAGGAAACCACCAGATGGAGCGGATAGTACGTCACAATGACGAGAGTGTAAGAGAGGATATATAAGGAATGGTGGCAAAGAACTAAAATTGTTCACAAGCGCTTTAAAAGCCTTTCAGTGCAATAACCGCATAGTTATGGCAAAAAGAAGCATTTGGATGATTTTTAAGTGGTAGAATTATCGGACGACTGGAATGTGGACGTACCCAGCTGGAAGTATCCGAGGAACTTGAATCTCCCCGATGGTCATCTCCAGGCTTTGGCACCGATTCCAAGATGATGGTAATGTGAGTAGATGTTACAGCACAAGTCGCCCCCGAGTTACAATGCCGAAAGAGGACCGGTATTTGGCAGTTACTTCCAAAAGAAACAGACGGAGCACAGCATCAGACCTGTCTCGTCAGCTCTCTTCAGCTACCGGTAAGACAGTTTCAAGGCAGACACCGCAACTCACTGTCGCCTGCGATTAACCTGGAGTAGAGAGCATGCATTGTGGACACCGCAACAGTGGTCTTGTGTGATGTTTTCCGACGAGTCCAGGTTTAGTTTGCAGTCTGATTCTCGCCGGAGTTTCATATGGAGAGCGCCAGGTACCCGTTACCACCAAGAGAACACCATTGAACGCACCGTTACGATGGTGCAGGATGGCTCGTTTGGGGAGGAATTATTCTTGGTTCCAGAACTGACCTGCATGTTCATAGTGTAACGATGCCAGGCCACATCTATCGGGATGTCATTCTGGAACAATATGTACGTTTGTTTCGGGGCGCCATGGGTGCTGAATTTCTGTTTATGGATAACAACGCCCGTCCTCACCGTGCAAACATTGTAGACGAATGCCTTCAATTGGAGGATATCACCCGTATGGATTGGCCAGCATACTCACCGGACTTGAAACCAATAGAGCATGTGTGGATATGCTTGGCCGACGAATTACAGCCCGTCAACCCCCTCCCACCTATCAACCGGAACTTCGAAGGGCATTGCTTGATGAGTGGTGTAATATTCCCCAAGCTCAGATTGATAATTTGATACTCAGCATGCCTAGGCTTTGTAAGGCCTGTATTGCATCGTCCGGGAGACATACTCCATATTAACCATCATACTAACCGTGTTATACTGTTTTTTGTAAATAGGTTCTTTTTTGAAATTTGCTCCAGGAGTAAAATCGCAATTTTTATTAATTATGTCAAACATATAGCATCTTTTTTGCTCTTTACCTTTTGTTTAATAAATAGACTTTACAAATAAGTCAAATTTGTTTGTAAAGTCTATTTATCAACAAAAAAAGTCAAATTTAATTATTCTAAATTCAATTATTCTACAAATAAGTCAAATTTGTTTTGCTTCTGTCTCTTTCTTTGCCTGAACTTCATTATCCTTGATTTATGGACATGAGTGTAATATATAAAGTAATATAAGAATAATCCACAATATTGTTTATCTGGACAAATGCATATTATTGGTCAACAATTTAAACGATTGCAATTAAAATATTAGACAAAAATAATCATTTCTGTTTTGTATTTTTATGTGCTTCTTCAAATTATAACTCAAATCTAATGAGTGGGGTAATATTGGAATAACAAGATAAAAAATTATTAATCTTAATTCTAGAAACGCTTACATTTGAGTTTAGAAGGGAAACATTTTTGAAATTCATTTGCCGCTGTGTCCTTTGGCAAGTAAAATCTTCAGGCAAAGTATACAAAGTAGTAAAGAGCCTGGAAAAGCGAGAATGGAGCAGTGAGTAGTGGTCGAAGCTTCTACAACACATCGTAAATCTTCATTACCCCCTTTTTACAATTCCGGGGATGATGCGGATAAATGTTCCAGTTGGGGAATGGGTAGGGTCTGCTACAATGCACCCACATTGTTCCTGCAATGTTTCTGCAATATTAACAGGCTTAATGTTAATGGGATGCAAAGTTAATAGTTTAATGGAATGTTTTTGATTTAACTTTAATTTTTTTTTTGTTTATTTGGAAGGTTGAACACCCTTGATGGTATGATGGACCAGGATGATGACCAACTCGATCGCCAAATTTATTGAGCATTTTACTTTTTATTGAGCATTTTTACTTCTTATAGGGGCAGTTGGTCTAGTTGACTCAACTGAGGACCTCGTTGCTCGATTATCCAATATTGCTGGCATCTTTGGAGCTGTACGATACTAAACATGTATTACTGTTGGTGGTAGCAATTTTGAGCCCAAAATTATTGTGACACGAAAAAAATAATTGTTTATTCTCCATACATCAATACAAAGTGCTTCTTTGATTCAATCTTTACAATAAGCACTTTGTATTGATATTGTGAATAAACAATTGTTTTTTTCGTGTCTAATTTTTTATGTTCGTGCTACAATACGACACTTCCGACATTCTCCATACATTTCCATGCATTCATATAAAAATGTATGTTTTAGTTAGCTGTTCAACCCTCAAAGTTTGTCACATGACCGTCGAATCACACTCAGTCGTTAATAAAATACTTTTTATTCATCCACTCAAGTTCAAATACCTTTTCTTTTAGCTTGCAGTGGATGACACTGGATGTTAATACAGTTTTTTTCGAATATTAATTCATTCATTAAACTTAATTCATTAATTTTAATTTTTTTAGATTTAAGTTGCATGTATCTAATAATAGATGGCACCAGATGTAAGAGGAAAATTTCAACTTTATTTGTAAAGGACTTTTCTGCAATAGAGTAAAAAAAAAAAGTAGGAATTGACATTAAAATTTTTTTTATATTACTTGTTTTAAAGATACGTTTGCAAAATAGTTAATGTTTGTTAATATATGCTTGTTAATAAACACAAATAACATTTAACTAATAATTTCTTTTGAGTTCTGTTCACAGAAAAATGAATCGAATTCCCACTATATAATCATTATTTCTTTAAGAATGAGATTCGAAATAAAATTGATTTGAATTAATTAATTATATGTTATGATTCTATGACACACACATCGCAACTTTTGTAAATACATATAGCAATATATGCATTCTAAATAATGTAAATATCTTTTTCATATACAGTGATAATTAAATACGATATGTGATGATAGAACAGAATTTTATTAATTAAATATTATTATACTATTACATACATATCGATAGTGTTGCAAATATATATATAGCAACATATGCAATATAAATAACGTAAATATCTTTTGTTATATATAATGATAATTAAATACGATATGTGATGACAGAATAGAATTTTGTTAATTAAATGTTATTATACTATTACATACATATCGTTATTGTTGTAAATTCTGGACTTCAACTACGCTATTTCTATTTGTAAAAGTTTAATCCTACTTGTTCCCCTACTAAGATTTTAATATTACTTGCATGTGTTCTTAAATATTGTTTATTTAACTGCGTGTCTAATGATGAGCTCCACTCATTTGCATATCATATTCTGATACTGCAACCATTTTTACGTTATTCATTATTATTATTAATATCGTTACATAATTACGTTATTCATTATTATTGTTATCCAATACGTTACATCCATTTTTAAGTTCTGATACACATCCATTATTCGTTATTTGAATCGTTCCTTTTAAATTTTTAATCGCTCACGTTCAATAAAAATCTTTTTATTGAACTGAATTTCTTAATTGCTGTAACTTATAATCTCTCATTGTATATAATGCTTTGGTAAAATTTCATAACGGGTGAAGATTATTTTGTCAAATATTTTAATTGTAATCGTTTAAATTGTTCACCAATAATATGCATTTTACCAAGTAAACAATATTGTGGATTATTTTTATATTAATTTATATATTTTTTATATAAAATGGATAATTTATATAAATGTATACTTCATAATTTATATGAAAATTTACTTATTTTTGGCTGTGCATTGCAATTTTTTTCCTTTACTTTTTTTAAAAAACAATGTATAAATAAATTACTATAGTAACAAAAATTTCACTAGTCACAAAAATTCATGGTATCAAATCGGGAGACAGGCTTCTCTAAGGAAGAATATCTTTTTTTTTTCAAGATTATAAATGTCTATTGCTACTACATAAAAAAAAAATTAATAACTCTATTTTCACATTAATTTATCGGTAAAAATAAACACACCAACAATTTTCCTTTTATTACTTATACGCTGTTCGCTTGAAGCTATTCATAAATGAGTCATGAATAAAGAAAGCATCTTTACCTATGAATTCATTTTTAAGAAAAAAAAATGGAAGAATAACTGTAATTATAATAAAAGAAAAACAGTAAAAAAAAAAAAAAAAAAAGGCACCTTGCGAGAGAAATAAATTAAAAACCATTTACAGCATTTTTTAAGTAAAAATGCCCCCCTTCACCACAAAGGCCTGCAATTAATTCAACTCGCACAAAAATTCTTCTTTTCGCGCCAGTATTCATTTAACGTGAGACAAATAAACAAGAAGAATTATGCGAACTCTTCGCTGGCATACTTTTTGTGCGAAGCCCAGAGGCGAGAAAAAACATGGACGTCAACAGCGACTTTTAACTCGGTTTTTAACTAAGTTACGAAATGTTTTGCAGCTGCTTTGAGACAAAAATGAGTACAAATTAGTATTTTAACCAGAATCCCGCTATATTTGGCATCACATTCTGTTTATAGTGTAGGTTTTTCTGTGCTATCATTTATTTAAATTAGTTAAAAAACATTTTTAATTCTATGATTAGCATAGATATATTCTAAATCTTCTAAATTACAACAGTTATGTTTAAATAATTTTTTTTACACGTGGAACTTTAACGCCTTGTATTTTAAAATGATCTACTGTATACTTCTGTATATATACAGGTTGATTATAATTTAAAAATCCCATTAAAATTGTTGTCCCATTAAGGTTGATTATAATTAAAGACCCATTTTCAAAATGCTGTAAAAAAAAAAGAACCACTCGTCACAATGAGTTCAAATTTGAACTGAAAATACTTGAAGAAGGGGGAAACGGCATGGCATCAAAAACAGTTCTACCAGACGGCGCCAGATTTAAGAGGAAAGTGCAGGTTTTTCAGTGCTATCACTTATTTAAAGCAGTTTTAAATATATTTTAAATTCTAAGTTTAGTACAGATTTATTCTAATTACAGTTATGTTTAAATAAATAATGTTTTTTTTTTACGCCTGATTGCTTAATGTTTTTTGACGCACATGAAATTTTTACGCCTTCTTTTTTTAAAAATTATCTACTCTGTACTTTCTTACTCAATACTTACTTTTTACTTAATTTTTTTGTAGTATATATAATATAGTACTGTTTTTTAAAGAAACTCTTTATTTACTCTTCCAAATATATTTCATCGCCTCCAAAGTAATCCCTTCCGGACACAATGCACTTATGACAACTTTTTTTTTCCAATCCTCAATGCATGCTAAAAGGTCATCGACAGGGATGGCCTTCAAAGCGTGTGGCGATTCATTTTCCTTTCACTACGCAATTTCTACTTGCAAAAATTTAATCTTATTTGTTTACTGCTAAGACTTTAATATTACTTGTATATGCTTTTAAATATTGTTTATTTAACTGTGTCCATAGCTAAGCTCCACTCATTTACATATCATATTCTGATACTGCATTCATTTTTAAATATATTGCATAATTTTTATGAAATTTACTTATTTTTGGCAGTGTATTGTAATTTCTTTCCTTTATTTTTTTTTTTTAAATGTATAATTTACTATAGTAACAAAATTTCATGGAATCAAAACATGAGACAGGCTCTTATAGGCAGCAATATCCTTTTTTCAAGATTAGAAATTTCTATTGATACTTTATTAAAAAAAATTGATAAATCTTTTTTAACATTAATTTATCGATAAAAATAACGCACCAACAACTTTTCTTTTACCCTGAACGCTTGAAGCTATCCTTAAATGAGTCATGAATAAAAGCACCTTTACTTATGAATTCATTTTCAGAAAAAAAACCGGAAGAATAAATATAATTATAATAAAACAAAAAACGAAAAAAAGGCATCTTGCGAAAGAAATAAATTAAAACCATTTACAGCATTTTTTAAGAAAGAATGCACTCCCTTTCTCACAAAAGCCTGCAATTAATTCGACTCACACCAAATTCTTCTTTTCGCGCCGGTATTCATTTAACGCGAAACGAATAAACAAGAAGAATTACGAGAGCTCTCCGCGCGCATACATTTTGTGCGAAGACCAGAGGCGAGAAAAAACATGGACGTCAACAGCAACTTTTAACTTGGTTTTTAACTAAATTATGAAATGTTTTGCAGCTGCTTTGAGACAAAAATGAGTACAAATTAGTATTTTAACCAGGATCCCGTCATATTTATTTTGCATTCCGTTTATAGTGTAGGTTTTTCTGTGCTATCACTTGTTTAAACCAGTTTTAAAAACATTTTAAATTCTATGATTAGCATAGATTTATTTTAATTGCAATTGAATCACAACAGTTACGTTTAAATAAATTTTGTACACATGGAACTATACCGCCTTGTATTTTAAATTTATCTACTTCGCACTTTCTTACTTTTTTGTAGTATATATATATATATACTACTGTGCCCAAAAAGTAAGAACAATTTTATTTTTTTTCAAAAACTTTTATTTATTCTTCAAATTTATTTCATCGCCTTCAAAGTACCCCCTCCCCCCCCTCCGGACACACTTACGCCAACTTTTTTCCGATCCTCAATGTATGCTAAAAAGTCGGGAAGAACGGCCTTCAAAGCGCGCGCAGATTCACTTTCGTTTCACTACGCAATTTCTACTTGCAAAAATTTAATCCTACTTGTTTACTGCTAAGATATTACTTGTATATGCTTTTAAATCTTGTTTATTTATATACGTGTTCAATGAGGAGTTCCACTCATTTGCATATCATATTCTGATATTGCATCCATTTTTACGTATATTGCATAATTTTTATGAAAATTTACTCATTTTAGGCCTTGTATTGTAATCTCTTTAATTTATTTTTTTTTAAAACAATGTATAATTTACTATAGTAACAAAATTTCATAGCTTTTAAACAGGAGATAGGCTTTCTTTAAGGCAGTAATATATTTTTTCAAGATTAGAAATTTCTACTGCTCTTTATAAAAAAAATTAATAACTCTTTTTTTCACATTAATTTATCGATAAAAATAAACACACCAACAATTGTTCTTTTTACGAAGAACGCTTGAAGTTATTCATAAATGAGTCATGAATAAAGAAAGCACCTTTACTCATGAATTCATTTTCAGGAAAAAATGGAAGAATAACTATAATTATAATAAAAGAAAAACAGTAAAAAAAAAAAAAAGGCACCTTGCGAGAGAAATAAATAAAAAACCATTTACAGCATTTTTTTTAAGAAAGAATGCCCCCCTTCTTCCACAAAAAGGCCTGCAATTAATTCGACTCACACCAAATTCTTCTTTTCGCGCCGGTATTCATTTAACGCGAGACAAATAAACAAGAAGAATTACGAGAGCTCTTCGCGCGCATACATTTGGTGCGGAGACCAGAGGCGAGAAAAACAAAGACGTCAACAGCAACTTTTAACTCGGTTTTTAACTAAATTACGAAATGTTTTGCAGCTGCTTTGAGACAAAATGAGTACAAATTAGTATCTTAACCAGAATGCCGCCATATTTGCTTCACATCGTGTTTACAGTGCTATCACTTATTTAAACCAGTTTTTAAACCATTTTAAATTCTATGATGAGCATTGATTTGTTCTAATTATAATTGAATCACAATATTTATTTTTAAATAAATTTTTACACATGAAACTTTAACGCCTTGCATTTTAAAATTATCTACTGTATATTTTCTTTTTTTTTTGTACACCATCACCATCATACACACATATATATATATATATATATATATATATATATATATATATATATGATTATATATATATATATATAGGGTGATTATAATTAATATCTCACTTTTAAAATGCTGTACAAAAAGAACCACTGGTCACAATGAGCTCAAATTTGAATTGAAGATACTTGAAGAAGGGAAACACGATATGGTATAAAAAAAGTTCCACAAATTTTTCCCATCTAGTTTAATATGACCTTGCCGTGGTGGATGGATTTTCCACTAACAATGTCACAACTATTGAATGACTTGGAAGTCAAAAACCAAAACCATCAAGCACATTGAACACTACAGTTGGTTTAATGTGCAACTCATGCTCAATACGTTGTCATTTCGATTCAAAATATCACTAGCAGCTGAATTTACTTTCTGTACGTCGCTTACAGCACCATCTATTAATAATATTTGGAACTTTTTTTCATGCCATACCATTTCCCCCAAGAAATTTCAACTCATTGGGAAGAGTGTTTCTTTTGTGACGAGTTTTTTTTTTCATTGTGACGAGTGTTTCTTTTTCTCATCTTGACGAGTGTTTCTTTTTTTACAGTGAAAAGTGGAACTTCAATTATAATCACTTTATATATTTATCTGCTAATCCAATTAGCAGATGGCATCACTGAGCGGTATGTGTCGACGGTGAGTTTTCCCCATGTGAGGGAGTAAGAGAGTAATGAACTCTGAACTTTGATCCACAGGAGAAGGGGACAGGACCCCTGAGAGCAAGGTTAGCGGTCGACGAGAGCGGATAGCTGCTTGACACAGAAAGAGAAGGGAATTGATGACAACAAGCATAACTGTAAATAATAAGTGTGTAATTTAAAAATACATTTATTCTAATAGACAAGGAACATACGGTTTCTTCATTTGTTCTCAAATGACCTCTATACACCACACCCTATATGCATATATATATATTTATATATTCCACAAAAATATTTGAAGAATAATTCTTTGGTTTTTCGATTATTTTTTATAGAGAATCTAATTAAAAAATTAAATTACAAATGTAGTATAATGTTACTACACATTTACTGTTACATTGTAACTGTAAAGACTTCTTTGTCAAATAAATTGTTTTCTCTCTAATATCATTTCATATTTTTTACCAAAGAAATGTGAAGGCATTCCTTCTAAAATAAGAAATACCTCTTGTCAAACTTTCAAGTATTTCTCTAAATTTCATTCTTTATTTTTTCTACTTTCTCTTCGCTAGGAAATGAAATAATGGATGACAAACAGTAAACAAATAATTTTTTTTATAAATTGATAAGAGAGAGAGAAGTTTAGTCTCGAAAGTGAGACTAAACTTTAAGAAGAGAGAGATTATTTAGAGTTTATTTAGTTTAACAGTCTTATTCTTCGTCTCTAAAAGTTCGATGTCCTTAAAATTAAATAAGATTTATGAGTGATGAGTTATTAAAAAAATATAGCTCCGTCTTTAGAATTTAATTACAAACATCAACATTTATATATTGAACTGAATATAGCACATTTTTCCAAGGATAATTTGTAAATATTTATTTTTATTTCGAATGATCAAAACTAAAATCATCTTTTATCAAATATAAAATATTTCATTGATATGAATCTTTCTCATCCAATTTCGTAATTTTGAATAAAATAAAATCCAATTTTTTTGTTTAGATAGCCATTTAAATATATTGAAGTAAAATATTTTCTTCCATCTTTATATTTCTCTTAAGTTTAAAATGCATAAATGATTTTGATGTTTTATATCAAATAATATATTGCTATTGAGTTGATTGATATCCATGAGCATGCATATTAAAACAAAATTTTTCTTATTTTTTTGTTTAACTCTAGATTCTGAATAACAAAAATAATAATAATTATGTTATATAAATGAATAAAAAATCACCAGGTTCACTGAACTATCTTTAACAAAATTAATTCCGACTAAAAAACGGACTTCTATGACGAGTCTTCTAGACTGAAAAACTATTCATTACATTGTTGTTTTGTGGCAGTCATTTCTAAAACATAGCCAAAATTATCATGTTTCTCTAAAGATAACCAAATTTGCAGCTTTGTACTGGTTCTCAAAAATTAAAGAAGCTCTCATAAAAGGAAACTTAGCCAATAAATTTTATAAAAAAATATTAAATTGCAACCATGATTTCTCTTTCACACTGACGCCTTCTAATAGCATTTGGGAGAAATGTTCAGTTCTCCTACTGACTCTCCCACGGAGAGAAAAGAAATTTAGCTCATCCTGTGCGTAGCAGAGTTTAGGGGTTTCGGCTTAGAAGAGGAGTCTTTCCACGAATCTATAATTATATGCCTTTAAATGTGTTACATATTGTACGTTTTAATTGTAAATAAATCTGTAAGTTCTCAAATCTGTGTCTCAAATATCCCAACCCAACCACAAATAGTTACAATCTAACTGCCCAACCTGTACACTACAAAACTATTTTTTCAAATTAAAGAAATTGTTTACAACATTTTGGCAATTTTACTACTGTTAATATACATTGTTTTCAATCCATTTGAATACTACATTATTTCAAGGGATCTTCCAAATTAAATTACAAATAATTCCTTCATTGTTTATTTGTATTATATTGCTTTTTTTTATTATTAATTGTTCGAAGAAATAAGCATCAGAAAATTACAAACAATGGAAATATAAATAAGAATTTGTTAATATGGTAAAAAAAATGTGTGTTCCCCCATTTAATCAAGGTTATTTATTATTTTTATTTCAACTTTGTTTTTTAAAACAAACAATAAATAATAATCATCATCGTGTTTTATTTTTTACAAATATTTTAATACATCCATTTAAATTTTTTTCTGTGATTTATTCATTTAGTAATATAAATATTTCTTTTACTTAGAAAGGAGTTTTTCTTCCATGTTTTCCGAGTTATGGCTACGATAAAATTATGGATCAGTATCCACTCAGAGCATGATAATTTAATTTTTTTTTAAAATTATATTCTAAAGAGTTTATTTAAATCATAAACAAAAAGAAGATCACTTCAGTAGAAATGTATACATTTTTTTAAATACAAACATCTAATTTTTAACTGAAAAAAAAAACAAAAATATTGAATTGCGCAGTAGATATTAAAAATATTACATCCATATTTATAAAAACTCAAAAGATAAAAAGAGAGGGCATATTCATTGTAAAAAAAAAAAGAAAAGCACATTATTTTTTTCAATGCATTTGCATTTCAAACATACCACCTTGAAATTGCAAAGTTATTGGTATCTTTGTGATACTTGGCATCTTTATATGGGGCGAACTTGGATCCACCTCCCCGTGGTGCCCCCTGGTAACGTCATTTAAGACGGCTAAGAGATCCATACATCTCCGCGGGTGTTTTCGAACACGTTCTATAGCGTGAACGTCGATGCCTTGAGTACAACAAGCCCTGTCGAGGGCAGCCAAAGGCGGTGGGGGTGTTGTACTTATTACATATCACCCTATCCGTGGAGCCGAATAAGGCGGAATTCAGGTAGCACTGGTTGGTTCTGTCGCGCTTCTGGCCATGCAGTTCTCCGTAAGCCTTCGGGTAGGTCGGTAAAACTTTATTGAATTATGATACTTATGTACATATTTATAGGCATCAGTTAAAAATGTTATAAGAATATAATGTTTCATGCTAAAACCTTTAAGAAATACTGCCTTTGTATTTGTATGCCCTTTAAGAGAAAACCACGAAACTCTACACAAACATAAATCTACACTACACGTCACAATCTACTCCAATCGTTATTTTTAATACGATAAATTTAGCGTATCCTATTAGCGGAATCTAAGCCTAATTCTCATTGATAGCTAGTGCACAATAACGAGTCACAAATGGGATTGTTTCAGAAAATAAATTGTTGCTTGTTACAATATAAAAAAATTAAAAAGCTAAAAAACAATTCTGACAACTTCTTCAAATATAAAGTCAATTCCTATGTAGGTCAGCAACGAAAAATTTATTTTAGTTACTTTTTATTACATAATTACAATTAAAATTTATTAAAAAATTATTGATTTACGCAAGAATTGAACTCGCATTCTTCACCTTCACGTGAAAAGTACTGAAATCCTTGCAGTTTACCGACTGAGCAACTGCCTGTTGATTTCAATTTGTATTACAAATTTTACTCAGAATTACTCTATTTAAAGTAATAAAAATTAATTAATTAAATTTAACTAATGAATTAATATTAAAAAAAAACTGTATTAATAACCAGTGTCATCCACTACAAGTTTTAAAAATGTATTTGAACTTGAGTGGATGAATAACCAGTTATATAAAAAAAAATCTTTTTAAAGTCAATTCCTGCAAAGTCCTTTATAAATTTATTTTGTTAAGTTTATCTGGCACCATCTATTGGTAGATACATGCAACTTAAAACTTAAAAACTAAAATTAATGAATTAAATTTAATGAATGAATTAATATTTGAAAAAACTGCTTTAACATTCAGTGTCCTCCCTACAAGTTTAAAAAAAATGTATTTGAACTTGAGTGGATGAATAAAAAGTATTTTATGAACGATCGAAAATTTGAACAACATATATATAGGGAGAGTGTGAGCTAATAGAAGGAATTGAAAAAGTATTTTATGAACGATTGAAAATTTGAACAAGATATACATAGGCAGAGTGTGAACTAATAGTAGGAATTGAAAAAAAAATTCCCTTGTTCATTTAATACAGCTCGCTTTTCCGATATAAGTAAACAAAGCTGTATACATTAAAATAATACAGCCCATTTTTTTTCTCCTCTTTGAGTTTGATGGTCCGAAATAAACAGTCTAGTCGTAAATTAGACCATTTTACAAGGGAGCTGATTCAGCCTGAAATTCTCGCAATTCAATGAGGCATCTGTTCTTGCTGACTTGTAAAATCCCTTTCGATCTCGGACGAGGGATTTCTTAATTCCCCACGCTCGTCTCTGACGTCACCACTGACAAGTTGCAAGAAGCCGAAAAATTTGTCTGTAGAAGTACTTTCACTGCGCTCTCCCATTGAATGCAGTGAAGCAAAACTCAAAGGGGAAATCAGAGATCAGACGATGGCATTTAATGGGTGTTTAGAGATAAGCAAATTAGAGTAGTCTTCCAGATAACTTATGGTTATACTAGATATGCGTAATAATTCAATAAAAGAAGTATAGAAAAAAAGAAAATGCACAATTGATGAAATTATATTCATACAACATCTTTTCCCTTTTGATGTATTTTGATAAATAAAAAAAATGATTTTGATTCAAATAAATTCATATCCTGGAAATGCTATCTCGTTCGTTTATTAGCTTTTGGAAATATTTTTCACTATTATTTTAAGATTATGTTCGTTTCTAAATCGAAATCATTCAAAGAATTGTAGCGGTAAATTTTCAACTTTCAATTGTCTTTTATATTTATCAACTCTTAGAAATTTGTTTTGAAAAAACTAAAATTCTAGATGTTTTACAAAAAAAAAACCCGCATAAATAACAATCAAGCATAAAAAAATGTTTCTGTTTAGTATGTAATGGTTACAAATGTATTTTATACCTATTTTATTTTGCATCAATGTTTCTTTTAAGTTCTTCTCTTTTAAAAAAATGATTCTCTCTACAATAACATTAAAAAAATTGCAAATTATAACACTGATGCAAAAGAGTTCTTCTAGAGAGAAAAAAAAAAAAAACATCAAAAGAGTTATTCTAGCATTGATAAGCTTCCTTTCAAATTTATCTATTTTTAGTCTCTAATTAATTGGAAAAGTTTTTCGATTAAAACATTTCGATAAAAATGGAATAAAGGCAATTTCTCTGTTTTATTTTAATATAAAACATATGCCTTAATAAAAAGACTTGTATAAAAAATATTTATGTGTGGGAACCTAGTAGTCGGACCACCTAGTGGTAAGCAGGTAGGTTTCCTGAATGAAAAGACGTAAATTCAAAAACTGAATAATAAGTCGTATTAAAAGTTTCCATATATATACGTTAGTAGTGCAAACTATAAATCTGTAGGTTGAAGAATCTTCCCAATAAGTTTCGAGGAAAAGGATGTTATCCCACGAAATGCCAATTTCGTGGGTGTTAGCTCTAACTAGTATTGCCACCAGCATATACCCACTGGAGTAGCAATTCCCTTTTAAAGTGATCAAAATACTTCAAGGGTTCACGGACCATATGAATATAAGTACTGATAAGTACCGCTTGTAATGGCGCCAACGTAAACCCATTGAAGTAGCAATCCCTTTGTAAAGTGATCAAGAAGCTTCAAGAGTTCATGGACCAAATGAACAGAAGCAAGGATGTTTCCGCTTGTGATAACACCAACGTAGATCCATTGAAGTAGTAATCCTTCGTTAAGTGACTAATAAGATTTACGGGTTTATTGATCAAATGGATAAAAGCATGGTTGTTATAAGTTACTGTTGCACCAACGTAGCACTATTGAACTCTATTCTGTTTACGAAATGGTCGAGACACTTACCAGTTTAATAAAAAAAATGAGCAGAGATATAAATACTTCAGCATTGCAAAAATTACCTGATTTAATTAATTGAAAAATTAAATGATTTTCTAACTTTGTACTGATTTGTCCATATTGTATGCCTTCACACGCGTTCGGGCTGATGGTCGAGTGGCTAGTGCTCTGGCACTAAGTGCCACAGGTATCGGGTTCGAATCCAAGCTGTGCCATGGATGTTTGTAGTAGTTCGGAATACACTTTAAACCGTAGGTCCAGGTACTAATAGGATCGTAGAGCGTTGTAGGGGTAGTGTTACTCACGTCCGTAGCATATTTTTCAAGCTACACGTGGCCGTCTAAGTAGTGCTAAATGAGTAACAGCAGTGCAGCCCTTGCTTATGGATTAACTGTCTGTATTGCGAGCTGCATTAGAACAACAACATGCTTTGGTTATTTCTCTACCTGTTCATAGACATCGCTATTTGCCTTACAAAGTGGGTGCAGTTCGTCTCCCAGGAACCGACGACCTTGTTCTAAACAATCGATATCCATTCCATCAGACAGCTTGGGTGGTCGTCTCTAAAGAGCCAATTACCGCCCCGAGCACACCACACCCAGGCGATCCTGGGACGCCCTCGAACGAGAAGGGGAAAAAGTTTTCCGGTTTCATGAAAACCGGAACACAAATTAGCAAAAGTAGAATGTTGTGCAAGTCTTTTTTATTTAACTCAAGGTTACAGGAGGGGCCCTTTCTCTTGTTGATTTTTACTTCCTAAACTGTCATAAGTGGAGCTGCTTTTGTTTCGAATAATTTTCTTTATTTTAATACAAAAATTGCTTCATATTTAATTAAATTATATTCTTAGGCTAGTGATCTACAAACTTCTTGATTGCACATCTTTAAGATGAAAATAATTAAAAGTTGTGCCTGTATAATATATATATATATGTATATCATCATATTTGACTCGACAGCCCAAGGTGGGCCAAGGTCTTCTGCTGAAGTCTCCTCCAGGACAGCTGCTTTAGTCTGCCAATGTTTCACCCTATCATATCAAAATCTGATTCAATTGAATCAAGCCACTGTAGATTTTGTCTTTCCCTGTTACGACTAGTAATGGGCTTCGTAACAAAAAAATCTTCCTTACTGGAATTTTGTTTATCCATTCTAACAACATGAGCGGCCCAATTCATGCTTTTAACTTTAACACTTTTAATCACATCGGGCTCTTTAAAGATTCCGTAAATTTCAAAACTAAATCGTCTTCGCCAAAGGCCATTTTCTTTTGTCACCACTAAGGATACTCCTGAGGATCTTTCTTTTTTTTCAAAAACTGCAAATTTGCGTTCTCCATTAAAGGTCAGGTATCTGAACCATACACTAAGAGTTACTACTTTATTTTTCTGGAGAAAAATCATGGAATTTCAATAAAGGGCCAAGTTCAGATAACGTTTTTGTCGGCCACTGGCATAAGGTTTTGAATTTCAGAAATAATGTCGTTTTCTGCCTTAACAAGAGATCTAAAATAATTATATATATACATATATATATATATATATATATATATATATATATATATATATATATATATATATATATATATATATATATATATATATCCATACATTATGTGGCCCCACATACATCTCTCTCTATATATATATGTGTGTGTGGGCAAAAATCAAGTTATTATTTATTTATTTATTTTAAACGATATATTGTCATTTAAATTGCATTACAAATTAACATTTAATTTAGAATTTAATGTGAGAAATGTTATTTCATTTGTTTTGTAATATCGGAACGTTGACCTCTGTTAATGCAATTCGAAAGTCTGGCTGTAACTCTAATTACTTCAAGTATTGTTTAGCATACCTTGTGCAGCATATCCCCAATTTGCACACTACTGACTTAGACTATGAGTAGATGGATGAATTGCGCTAACTAAGAAAAATCTAATTCAAAAGCATATATCTTACATCTAACCGGAATTTACCGTGTCTAAGCTGGAAGTGCACGAAACGTCTGTAAGCAGGAAAATTCATCCATTGGGCTAGAAAAATAGAATTGGCCGTCGTAAGGGCAATGACTTCAGATCAATCTGACACAGATTTGAAAACAATATATTCCATTATTTATTAACAATAGGTATAAAACCTCAACGTACATGTCCAAGTTATTATAAAGGATTTAGTGATTATGGAAAACGCTAATATTTAAGGTTTTCTTTTACGTAAATTAAATCGTTTTTTTTTTTTTTTTTTTTTTTAATATTCATTACATCGCCGATTACCAAAGCCGAGATTCACCATAATGGGTATTATTGTTTGAACTTGTTTTATCTTTTATAGTCAATAACAACGATCCATTTTTTGGATGATTTTCATGACAGTTACGACAGCTTTGAAATATACTGAATTTGTGACACCAGTGATAATGTATTTTTAGCATTCGACATAAATAAAGACAGATTCTGTAATGGACAGATTCCAAAATGTATACTATAATAAGTTAAAAAGTTATTCAGGTCACGGAATGCTTTTGCAGAAATAAAAAACTGGCCAATCCAAAGATTGGAAACATTGTCCAAGAAGAGACAATAGCTGTTGATCGCTCTGCAAGAAGAATTTCAATAGCACAATTTGAAAAAAGATAAATTATGTGTTTTGTTCTGTTTCGGCTGATTTAAGACTATGAATGATGGCTTGGGAAAAAAGAAATAAAAAAAGGCGGTGGAGGGCTCATTGTTAAAAGAAGAAACATAGTTTCTCTCGATTTCTGTGCCAGAGAGTGTCTAGAAGAATTTGCAGAGTTTAACTTTAGTTATTTATGAAAATGCGCTAATCAATGTCTTGAATAAAAAGGTTTGTTTTCAAATTAAGATATTTAAATAAGAGTGTAGAAAGTTTGTCTGTAAAAGAAATTACAGAATATTTGATAACAGAGGTAAGCACGTGCAAAGAAATGATTGAATATTTGAATACAAAGGAGATAACTTAAATGGACATATTGACAAAATTTCAAAAAATTTATGACTCTTATCTTTATTAGAATGATACCCATAGGCATAGATAGCAAACTCCTCAAAGAGACTTTTGTTTCAGCGCGATAAACCGAATCTTACAACAGAATAATGAAAAATTCGATGAACTATTCGTTATGCAGAACACTTGAAACTGATGCATAATGGAATTTCTGTATCCCATGCACAACTTTAAAATAACCACACATAGGGTGTCAACTATTAAAAATAATACTATTTATTTCATTAACTGTTCTATTTATTGCAAACAAGGTAGTGAAAATTGATAAAATTGAAAAGTAACTGTTTTTCATGATGTTCAACCAAAAACACTCAAACCTTCCCAATGCATCTTTCCCACTTTGATTGGTTCAATTTGTGGTCTATTTCCTCCCCGTAAGTGTTGCAGGATTTGTAACAAATGCAGCCAATAATCCTAGTTTGTTTGTGATTGGCCAGAAAAGGGCCTCTAAAAATTTTATGTTACAGAATAATAACTGAAAATAATAGAAGACTTAAGAGGCATTATAACAACTGGCTTTTTATGCTATCACATTTTTGCGTGAAAGCTGTCTGCGTGTATACTAATGGCCACATTTCTTCCTTAAAAGACACTTAAGGAAACGTCTCTCTTTCATCGCTATTAGAGTGAGAAGTTATATAGGGTACTTTTTCTAAGCACCTCTGCAGTATTACTGTATGCTATACTACTATAAAAGTAATACGGTCTTTTTCATCACTTATATCGTGTTGTTTTATGGTCCCTTGCCTGAAATACACAACAGAGATTCACTGTTTGTCCTTGATGTACTTATAGTGAATCGAATAAACATGAAATGATAAAAATATACTTAAAACAACTTAACAACAAAAACAACAAATGGAAGGTCTTTTCTTGAAGACAGTATACCAAGATACTACTTTATTAAAAAATGTTCCATTTTGTAAAATATTGTAATTTGATTTTTATTATTTGCTACTGCTGCAACGGAATTATGGTAAATTATCTATAACCCAGCATGCATCATGGTATGAAGGGAAACATGGGATGGCTCATCGACATCTATTTGAATCTCATCGGGAATAACGACTTTGCAAAAGTTTTATGAGTTAACTGTATAGCGTTTATGTGTTGTATTACAAAAATACTTACGAGTATCAGACAATCCAATTGTTTATACGTGACACGATCATATCACCACCAAATCTACTCGTTTTCTAGATGTATTGGCTGTAACATAGGGAGAATATAACTTCATCCTCTCTAGAGTTATTAATACTGGGTCATATATAGGAGATTAATCAATTCGAG
Source organism: Caerostris extrusa (assembly GCA_021605095.1). Classification (NCBI taxonomy): domain Eukaryota; kingdom Metazoa; phylum Arthropoda; class Arachnida; order Araneae; family Araneidae; genus Caerostris; species Caerostris extrusa. The sequence continues at coordinate 51,848 of BPLR01006773.1, forward strand.
GACCTATTGTCTTCCAATCATCTTACTCAAATGGGCATATCCCCCTCAGGGCAGATGGTGCGAGGTCGAAATTCCCTGTTTGTAATATCATCGCAGAATTGTTAGGAGTATGGTTGAATATATTTCTCATTTTAGGTGGCACATTTAAAGAGACCTATAGTGATAAGAAATTTTAATGTATGAAAATATGCAATCCAATGTAACTAAAATTTTACTCATAGAAAGAATCTATCAGCTTGATACTTACTTCCTTTGCCAGTTTACCAATACAGAATTGAAGCATGTATAAAAATTAAGATTGCAAACAGCAAGCCAATTATGAACTTGATTTTCTACCTACTCAGGTTTTCGGAGTGACTGACGTTCTGGGCATGCGATTTTGTAAACTGGTTGGAATCCCGCATAGGTGGAAAGAAGCCTCTTCTCCTACCCCATTATCCTACGTTTCCTAATCACTATCAACTTGTACTTTATATTATTTGTTTATCGCAATAGATTGTTAAGCTTTTCATAAGGCATCAACAAATGACAGGTAGTTTTAGCCTGTTAATTATATTCCAAATACCAAGTGAAAATTTGGCTATCAGCTTGGCTTTGTAATAAAAACGAAGTACCTAATGTTGTTATGACGGAGGACTTGTTATATTGTACACACAAGTGGAATGCCTTTTTAAATGTCTTTCAAGGACAGGTTGCTTCTTTCGTGAAAACAAAATACAATACTCATGCTCAACAACACATAAATAAGCTGTCAAAGTGCCAAGTTCGTGCTTTAAATGAAATGGTGGATAAATGAAATTAAAGAAGCAACCTCGGAATTTATCTTAAATCATCCACTGCCAAGAAATTCATCTTAATTTTATCCTTAGATCTTATCGATACTCTAACCAAAAATAGTTTCCATTGTAGAGATGGAGAATTATTATTATATTGTGTGAACATGTTGTTGTCCTGGTTAGGAGTCCGTGACGTTATCCGAAAATGAGGACAAAGCAAATAAAACTCCATTGCAAATTTTGGCGGAAAACGGTACTTTGGGCCCCTTAATTCTTGAAATGATTCTTGAATAAAGTTAGACTTAGGATTTTTCTGGAGAATTTGGCTTTTGATTGAAGTGTTTTGTAGTATGGTTTTGAATCACTTTTCATGTTTTGGGTTGGGATTTTAAACATTTATATTTTCAATGGCTATAAGTACTCGTAGTGAGTGGATCAATTCCTACTTTTGAAGTTACATATTTATCACTTTTGGCATTTTCCGGTGCCTATATTGAGCTGTATAGTGCTTCTTATTGCATTTGGAATACTTAATTATTCATTTACGACTAGAATTTTCAAACTTTTGATATATTCTTTTGGCTATTGAATGTGATAACGTCTCTTGTAGAAATTGGACTACTTCATTCTTCATTTACGACGACATTTATCTTACTTTTGTATATTCTGTTAGAGATTCTTGAACAATTCATTCTTAATGAAGTTCTTGATCGATTCAACATTGCTATATTCATGTGGCTATTGAATTTGGCCATTCTTGTAATATTCAAACCAATTGCTTCCTATAACTCGTGCATTATTAAACATTGGCATATTCCTGAGTTTATTCATCCGTTCTCGAATGTTCACACATGATAAGTTGAAATTTGCCGAGCAGATTTCAGCATTTTTTTTAGTATTTTATTTCATCATAATAAATGAGGTACTCTTTATTTTGTGAAATGTCTTGGCTGATATTCAAATACAATTCGTGAAATACAAAGCAACGAATCGCATTTGAATATCAAACCGATAAATGCAATGAAACTACAGAGACTTATTTAGAAAAATCATTTGAAGATAATTTAACTTGCTGTAAATACAATCTTTAAAAAAAAAAAAAAATCTTGTATGCTGTTACTAAGGCAATTTTGCCATAAAAATTACTATTTGCTCATAAAATAAAAAAAAAGAAGACATCTCTCCAATTAAAATCAAATCAAAGTTTTTTTCAGAAATATTAAAAAACTGAATTGTTTTTTTCAGCACCTTATTACTTATCCAGACGCATGCAAGAGAGAAAAAATAATAATTTATGTAGCCAGTTCGAATGCAGCATATTAATTTAAAAGAAGCGATTTATTAAAAGTGAAAATCGATAGCTGCTACTTTGATCTCATCACATTACGAATTTCGATAAAAAAAAAGTTTAGTTTTTATCATGGAAAGATTTTGAAAAGTAATTTATAAATTTCAGCTTCATTTGCTTCAATAGAATTTTCAAATAGAAAAAAGAGTAATAAAGACTATAAAGAAATCGAATATTTTATTCAATATTCCATTTTGAGTTTTGTGTTTGTTCACTGAACAATTTTAATTTCATTGACGATCCCAATAATGTCCCTAATCTATAAAATATTTTCCTTTAAGTTGTAGTTTATTCACCATATAGGAATTATAAAATCAAAATATTAAAAAAAAAAATGTCTTAATGATCTAATAGTTAATTTCAGCCATGGGGATTTAAATATTGTGCATGGTATTTACTTGTTGACATCAGCACTAGGTTTATAAACTTCTACGAGGGATTAGACGATCGGAATGTATAGCAATGCTGTCTGTACACAGCTATATATTCCATATAGCTGCGTCCAGACTAGAGAACGAAATATATTGCTGAATGTCTCTGTCAGACCGTGAAAACAAGTCACATCATCTCTCGCTGTGAGTGTCGGCTGGTTAAAAATGTTGAAATTTGAGATGGTTGAGGGTTCCTTCTATATTGAAACAAACCGGTTTATAACTGGTTCGCAAGAGTTACTCGTTTGTCTCGTTCTCTTATCTGAACGCCACTTATGGAGAGCACGTGTGCGGAATTTTCGATTGTTCTCACAAAGTTTATTCGTTTTGTACACTGCATAATAGGGTGGCTGATTATACGAAAGTGGAGTTAGCTGATAAGTATTTGGCATACGGGACTGCGGAGTATTTAATAATTTAGGAAGTTTTTGCATTTTTTTGGGTTGCTCATTCCAAATATCCAATCGCTTCTCTCCCTTCACTGACGTTTTTCTGCAAAAATTAATTTTTGGGAGATTTTATAACATTAAAATCTGATGCAGTAAAAGTGTAAGGTGTATATTAAGCTAAAGTAAAAACATATTTCCAATGGTTTTTTTTTTTTTAACATTCTGGAGATAAAAGTTGGGAAAATATTGTCTTTCCTTACAGTAATCCCAAGTTTGTATTTTCTTAATCTTTTATCGGTAAAAATCGGATGCAACTTTTTTTATCTTATGCTGACTTACTCGATGGAGGGATCAACAATAATCTCTCATCCTATCGACATCCCAACGATTTTCTTTTTCATTAAAATCTATTCCTGAAAACGCTCTTTTTGTTCTTTAATCGTTGATTCATGAATTTCAGGAAAAGAAAAAAAAAAATGTGATTGTAGAAAATGAACCTTAGGACTCATGTTAACTTAATTTGAGTTGTGATTACGTAATAAGGGTCTCTCTGGTTTACAAGGAAATTTAAAAAAAAAAAAATACATTCCAAACATTTCTTTTCTTTCGAGTTCACTAAAGTTTTATAATGATAGTAGGTTTTCATAGGTTTCATAGGTAGTGAAGTTTCACAGGTTTTCTGAAGTCAAAGCCTAGAAAAACAATTTTTCTATTGATAGAAAATTTTTTGCATAGGTATAGAAAACAAGGGTCGGTTTTTAAAATTACTTTTACACATAGTTCACTTTTAATGCAGTGCAGTGAAGGGAGTAATATTTTTAAGGGTATATAAAAGTCATATATTTAATGTTTATGTATAACGTCTTTTTCCCTGATGATAGTTTCTTTAAATCTGCTAAAAAATATATCATATATTGTTTGGCGCCGAAGACTTTTGTTGGCAGTCAAACTTTATGCCGAAATAAGCAAAAATTTTCACAAATTCTATTATCTTTGGTGTTTTTTGATAACAAATTCGTCAATATAACAAAAGCTACAAGGACTGTTAGCACATGTTAATGAGCACATAGCAAACGAAAGGGAGAAAAGAAAACCACAAGTACATAAGGGCAATCAAATTAACTCAAACTAACATAGTTACTCCCTGTAGCGCCATTTGGAAAATATCTGTGTCCTTTTTTGGATTATTTGCAGCTTTTCAGAGCCAAAATTTTTAACCCTGATCTTTTATGCTAAAACTTTCCAGTACATAGAATAATTACTTTTTGTGAAGAAAAGGTACGCCCTGTGATATAATCCTTTTGAATTCGACATACAAAAAAAATTTAGCAGTTCCATGATGTCTTTCCACTATTTTCCTGTGAAATACGTACTCCCAATCATAAACTATTTGTATGCCCTCGCTCATTTCAGCCATAACCACTTAGATATCATCCTTGGCCAATTGGGGATGGGATGTAGTGGTCCGATGGATTGGCCATCTCGATCTCCGAGCTCTTAATTACTTCATCTTAAGGTATATCAAGACGTTTGTGTATGGTATCCTGTTGACAGTCTTACAGAGTTGGCTAAATGCACAGCAGCCATTGCTTGGGAAGTTTTAATTATACCTGAAATTTTCCAGCTTATTCGAATTTCTACGTGAAGCTTGCAGCACAAGTCATGAATGGCAATTCGAATATCTATTTTGACCTGGTATGTAGTTCACTATTTACTTCTAAAGTTACATTGATTGCTAAAACGCATATTCATTACATGATTTCTTTTATTCCTATTGTTTGCTATGCACGCCATAGCGACGGGAAAGTGTTTTAAGTCCCAACATTGCCATGAATTCTAAGTCACCTTGGCGTGCATCATCCCTTCTTGAAGCTTGTACACCTGGCGTTGATATTTCCTGTAGTATTTTCAAAATAAACGCTGAATTGAAATCTCAAAAATTCTATCTAGAGGTAATGGGAACATTTAATACTCCATAGAAAAATTTTATCTAAGATTATGGCTTAAAAATCGTAATTCATCTACTTTTGAACATATCAACCATTTTTTAAAGGATAATGTTGCTCTCAAGGCCTTTCATAAAAATATACAAATAATATGATACAAGCCCGATAATATAATGTAGTAAAGGAAAATGTGCAAAATAATCTATAAAAGTTGAATATTCTTACGTATTAGTACTAACTCATTTCTTTGGGGATGCAAAAAAAAAAAAAAAAAAAATCACACACAATGCAAAAAGAAACGACTACTGAAATACAATTAGAAACGCAAAAAAAATAAATAAAAATACAAATACAAAATTAAATTGAAAAAGAAAAATCAATTATAATACTATTTCCTACAAAATATGTGCCAATTGTATCACAATACATTTCGCTTCTTCTTGATTTCAGCATCTATTGACAACAAACAAAGAAAACAAATATTGTACGCATGTACTGTTGTTGTTTTCTAACGCCTGACACATTGACTCTATGTCATTCGTCACAGGAGCGGCAGAGGGATAGCAGTTTCAACATTACTGAGGGTGCAGCACTGCAAGAGGTTTTATACATTGCATGCACATTACCCCACCTCTATTTTGCATGAATAATCCCAAAAATCGCTTGCTGAAATCGCTCTAAATAGCTTACTAAACCAGATTTGGTTTAGAAACCCAAGGTGTTAACCATAAGGCCGATACGTAAGTAGCAAACTGGTAAAATAAACAATTAATATTTATTGAAATTTAAAAAGTGAATAAAGTTCCGACTTATAAAGGCAACAAATATGAATTAAAATACGACAGTGCAAAACTTATTTGAGGCATCACAGCTTCACATAGTTATTATTTTATCACGTGAAAAAAAATGAATTGGCTTTGAATTTGACTTGAGTTTATATAGAATAGAATTTTATCAAGTCTATTTTATATACATCCAAGTCTAGCTTGTTGGTAGTTACCTTCGAAATTTTGCCATGCATGCATTTATAAATATTCCTCTAAGATTAATATTTCTGCATTGAATTTTTGATGGTGCATTTCACATTTAACGTGAGTAAATATTTTTGGCATTTTGATTCAGATATTTGGTGGATCGATTCAAATGAAAAAATCGCGTGAAAATGATTTTTCACTAAAGAATTCGTTCGCTATTTTGGGGAAAAAAAGAAGTGACTGAATCAATCTCGAGTATTGAAAGGCTTTTGTTAAAGCATTTCACGCAAGACATTTTATCAATAAACCATTGAAATACACGCAAAGAAAATGCAAAAAAATATATAAAATAATAAGACGTGATTTTCTTTCTTGGGAAAAAAGCTTCGCAAAAATAGCTTATTCTATTATATACCAAGATGAAAGAAAGAAATTTATAACATCTTTTTAGCCAAGCAGCGTACCGATTGATTGCAGCCATCTGTTAAAGAGAAACTGATGTATTTTACCATACATTATAACTAACCAAAATCTGACAGAAAAATTCAAAATTCTTAAACCAATTTTTCGAACAAAAGATGAAAAAACATCGTTGATTTGAAACACGCGATGCTTTACTTGAAGAACAATCACCAAAAGGAATCTTATTTATAATAACATGATTCCCTTTTATTGCATGGAGCGAAATAAGAAAAATATTCCTACTACAGAAAAGCAAGTAGTTGATTCAATGTATATAACATAAAAGAATTTTCTTAGTGAACAGATGCCTTATAAATTTCTTTGGTATATTTTTTCGATTTTGTGACAATTTTTTGTTTTCAAAGTTTTGCTGCACTACAGCCTTCATTTAAATAAAGACTTCTAATCGATAATAATGTTTGTTTTTCAATTGAATATTACTATTTCTAATCTGAAAAACATTTGCTCGTTCCAAATTATGATCGCACAAATTTCCATTAAATTCTTTCGTTTCGAATTCGCTCCAATTGGTATTCCCGTGAGAATTCATTCCAAATTGTTGTGTCTCCAAGATATCCAATCTTGGTCGAGCAGATGGCATCCCATTTTTGCATGGTGAATCTAAATCATGTGGATTATCATCATGATCATGCCCGACTCGTGGCGCAGTGGCAACGTCTTCTGCTGGTGAGCATTAGGACTGAGGTTCCCTCCGCTGGCGGCTTTGTTGCAGACACTGTTTCAAAAACACGAAGAGACACAATGGCGTTTGCGATGTGCAGCATCTTGCCTTGTGGGTCAGACTACCTGGTGGGTAATTTTCCGGGTTTTTTCCTATAAGATACGCAAATGCAACTAGCTTCACCTAAAAGTCCTCCCGGAAGGCACTGCTCTCTTTCTTCAGTGAAGAAGAGCAGTGCCTTCCGGGAGGACTTTTAGAGAAGCTTTAGAAATTCTCTGCAAACTCTAGTGAGTTCCTTCGTGCAGCATGTCTAGATTTGGTTTGGTTTATCTCTCTATGGTCATCTTGTGCCCACGAGTGCTAAACAGATTGGGACCTCAGTTTAAAGTGGATTCCCAAATACTCACAAACATCCATGCTACCGCCAGGATTCGTATCTGGAGCCTGTGGTACCAAAGATCAGAGCGCTAGCCAATTGGCCATCAGGATGCTGCAATAGACTAAAATAAAACCATCTGGAATGATCGACAATTAATAATTAGGGAAATAATGGGACAAATATAGTCCATAAGTTTCAAAATCAATGTTGTTTCAAGGCTTAGAAAGTCTTCCAAAGCACAGGTAAATCTGAAAGAATATTCTGAGGTGGTCAGTCAAGAAAAGCAACAGCAATGGACGGTGGGATTATCTGTTGTTGAATATGGAGATAAGTTGCCAAGCAACCATCGCAGAGGATCTCACATTGCTTACTAGTGGGGGGGGGAGAATCTGTTTGTTGTTTTCCCTATAGGCAAGACAAGCATTTCAAACAACGCTAGCTGCTGTTTCCATAAATCTTTTTCTTTATACCTTGCTACAAACGTTTATTCTTTTTTGCTTCTGTATTCATTCTTCATCCTTTAAATGCAAAATATGGTCTCTGTATTCTGAATTTCATATCTCCCGCAGGATTTCATGCAGAGTTACGACAAAGGAAAATAAACAACCCTTATTTTTGTACGCAAATGTATGATCGCAGATGTATGTATCGATATTATTGTATGGTAAGAAAAATAAATTAACTTTTCTTATAATTTAAAAATATAACCCCACAATTTTGTAAAAGTTATGTTTTAAGAAAAAGACATCATACTACTGTGTCCAGAAAGTAATACCAGTTTTCAATTTAAATTTCCCGGACATATGGTATTTCAATTTTTTTTTCTCTTTTAGGTTATTGGCACTGTCAAAGTATTCATTAGTGCTTGACTTATGCTTGGTTTTGTGAGATGCTAAAACTGATTCCGGCGATTTTTGAAATGTTTCTTCAATCGACTCAAAAAGGTATCCTCGGAGTGGTCTTTTGAGTTTAGGGAATAGATAGAAGTAGCACGTTGCTAAATCAGGTGAATACGTTGGTTGTGGAACGATATGGGTATCATTTTTGGCGAAAAAGTCACGAAGAATCAATGCAGTGTGAGCTGGGGCATTTAGTGTTTTCTGTACCAATCGAGATTTGACGCGTTTGATTATCATCCAAAAGATCTTTAAAAAGAATTTTGAAATTCAACATCATCAGCAAGGTCTCTAGTTGTAAATCGACGGTTTGCAAGCATCAAATCTTTATTTTTTTGGACGTGAGCTTCGTAGGTTGTAGTTGATGATCGACCAGAGGGCTCTTCTGCCTTCTTTGAACTGTTTATACCACTTGTAAACATTTCTTTCCGATGTAGGAATGCTCAACGAAAACCTTCTGCAACATCCTATACGTTTCAGCAAACAAAATTGAATACAAGTTCTTTGCTCAATTAATTCAAAAATCGCCATAAGCAGTTTTAGCGTCTCAAAAAGCCAAGCGTAACTGAAACACTAATGAATATTTTGACATCAAATTTCATACAGAAGTCAAGGACACTGCCAACAATCTAAAAAAGAAAAAAAAATTGAAATTCTATAAGCCCCGGGAATTTTAAATTAAAAATTGGTCTTACTTTTTGGACACAGTCGTATATTAGTTATATCGTCAATAATGCCCGTCAATGTGTTTAACCAACACATTTAAATAATTTATTGGAAGCAACATAACATCCAATAACAATAACACTTAATTCACTGAAGTGAATATATTACCTGAACTTACAATGTAATTCAGCAAGAACCAAATATCGAATCCTCTCTTCCATTTACGACATCATTAATTTCTTCCAATTACTTTGCTGAGCAATGCCTTTCTATCGGGATCCTCTTTTGAAATAATACCAATAATTTAATAAGTTCTTTGCTCAATTATTTCAGACATTTCAAAAATCGCCAGAATCAGTTTTAGGGTCTCACAAAACCAAGCGTAACTCAAACAGTAATGAATATTTTGAAGTCACATTTCACATAGATGTCAAGAACAGTGCCAACAACATTAAAAAAAGATTGAAATACCATATGGCCGGAACATTTAAATTGAAAATGGGTCTTAATTTTCGGACACAGTAGTATGCTTTCAATCTAAAAATATTTTCTAGAGATCTTTCTTAAATAAAACATGTAATATTTAATATTTAATATATTTAAAAATTATTAATAACTCGATATCTTCCTTATTATCTCAATATCTTCTCTACATTATTAATTGAGATCTCCCTAATGAAATTTTCAATATTTGATTAAAATAATTGAAGACAGAAAACTATTTTAATCATTAACTTTATTACATCTTAACAACTGATAAAGAGCCAAAATTTTCAAGCACCAAATCTTGCTTATTTAAATAAAATTTCTGCTTGCTGTTGCTTTAAAATATTTTATTTATTTCATATATATGCGATTCAGTAAGCGTAAAACTTACAAGAGAATCTTCAACGGAAAAAGATTTGCTCATCTTCCACAAGAAATGAGATTTGAATTTGGAATGTAAGATAAACGTAAAATTGTTTTGTACTATTTGAAAAACTGAATAAAATATTTCATTGCAGTGCATACAAATAAGGTAATAGAAAAAGAAATTCAGTTGAAGCAACAAAAATCTCATTAAATTTAAATATAACTATACGTACGCTCCAAAATATGAAGCTATGAGTTAATGAATATTTTATGTAGAATTTTATAAAGTAGTATTCGAATTATTATTATCAGAAGCAAAATTGATGAGATGTATTATTTCAGCATCTCAACAAAATTGTAACTTGAATCACAATTTTTTGGATACAATTTTTAAATATTTATAGCATAATAAATTGAGTTTTAATACTGATTAATTTATATTATTCTATTTAATGAAATCCTTACTCGTTGTCCCTATAAAAATAGATAAGTGCAAAATTATAAATATTTCTGGAAATCTATTTTAATTAGTGCGTTTATATGTGGCAGTATTTAAAACCAAATTTTTAAACACAAATTTACATTTCGGTGCATCATTATCATGTACATGTATATGCATGTCTGTATACGTTGCATTTATATGATGTTGTCCTGGCATTGAAAGGCATTTATGATGCTGTCTAGCGTAGCCTGGCATTTATGATGTTATCTTAGCATTTATATGATGTTATCCTGGCATTATCCTGGCATTATTTTGTTTGTGGGGCTCAAAGAACCCCGCGGGATTTTAATTTTGTGCGATTCAAAATTATCATGAAATAAGTCTTGTTAATATCAAAGTTAGCGCCCTTTTGTCTTGATAACAAATTGCTAACCATCATGTAGTACGTGCATTCCACTATCACATATGAGTGCCCTATTTAGGATTCATCTTCAAAAGCACGAATTAGAAAAGATTTTTCCAAGTTTTTGAAAAGATGACAAATGCACTTTCCAATATGTTCCCTCTATTCTTTAAACTATTTACTTTGTATTAATTTCCGCCATACATCTAAGACATTACGAAATGAGTTTTGAGCTCAGAAATGATGATGACTTTACCCTGCCTCTCCACCCCAATGTCCGAATATCCATTCATAAAATTTCTACCAATTTCTCTAATAATCTGTGCAACAACTCAAATTCAAATCCTTCCTGCTTATGGTTCCAAACGCCCTCGGGGTGCTCTAAATATGTTGATTGAATGTCCTCGTCATTATTTCCGAGTTATCATCGTTGACTTGGTGCTACTCCTCCATCCCTTTTGGTTTAAACTTCTTTCTCTCATTTTAAACTTTTTAATCATTAGTTCTGTTATTTTAAATCTTTATTTACTTATATTTGGGCATTTTATTGTGCTAATGCGAAATTCTAATGCGGATTTCTATTCATTTAACTTATCTTGTATCGATTTCCGCCATACATCGAGAAATGAAATTTTAACCCACAAATGATGATCTCCTGAACTCTCCATCTCCAGAAAATTCTTTTATTTTAAATTTTTATTTATTTTTATTTTGGCACTTACCATTTGTGTTTACACTTATTTTATTGTGCTAATATGGACTTCTATTCATTGGACTGTTTATCTATTCATTGGACTTATCTCGAATAGACAAACAGTTGAATGAATAGCATATCCGCCATGCATCAAATACATACAGGACTTCTATTCACTGGATTGTCTCTTTATTCATTGGATTGTGATTTAATGGATTATGATCACATTATGACTTCTTATTTCATTTCGTAACGTACTTGATGTATGACGGAAATCTATACCATTTCCGCCATACATCAAGTACACAGAAACGAAATTTAAGCCCAGAAATGATGATTTCTTGACTTGTCTAACGCCAGAAAATTCACCCATTTTAAATTTTTAAGTATTTTTATTTCGCCATTTACCTTTTGTGCTTACACTTATTTTATTGTGCTAATATGGACTATTTTATTGTGCTATTCATAAGACTTCGTTAAACTACTAATCTTGTATAAATTTCTTCTACAAGATTACTAGTTTATGCTGTTCCCTCTATTCATTAACCTTCTTTAAATTACTTACCTCGTATAAATTTCAGCATTACATCAAGTATATCACGAAATGAGTTTATGCTCAAAAATGATGATCTCCATGCTAATCTCTAAGGGCTTCTATTCTTTGAACTATCTCTCTATTCATTGGACATCTCCTTCTATTCAATGAGCTATCTTAAACTACTTATCCTGCATTAAGTCCGTAAATCAAGTATATCAGTATATCATTAATTGGGTTTTAAGCCCTAAGGGGTCATAGCACTCTAAAGAACTCCAGGATCAAAGAGCTATGCGTTACTAAGTCTTAAGATTTGTCATTACCAAATCAAGTGCTTAGTATTTCATTCAATTCCTTCTATTAGCTCACACTCTCCCTATATATATATCTTGTTCAAATTTTCAATCGTCAATAAAATACTTTTTATTCGTCCATTCAAGTTCAAATACATTTTTTTAACTTGTAATGCATGACATTGGATGTTAAAACAGGTTTTTCAAATATTAATTCATTAATTTTAATTAATTCAAATTTAATTAATTAATTTTAGTTTTTTTAAGTTGCTTATATCTACCAATAGATGGCGCCAGATAAATTAAAAAAATTACTGAAAATTATTTATAAAGGACTTTCTGTAATATAGCGAAAAAAAGAAGGAATTGACTTTTTAAAAATTTGTTTTTATATTACTTGTTTTGAATTAACCATGGTCTGAAGAATGTAAACAGACTAATGTTTAATTTGTTTTCCAAATAGTGTCAAAGGATAAGTTTTGCTTATTAAAGTTATAAACATAAGATCCATTATTGAAATGAGTAATAAAATGATAAAATGAAACTCGCAAATGATTGGAGGGTACAAAATGGGTAACAAGATAATTCAGATTTTTATTATGATATAGTACATCTAGAAAATGGGTTTATGAATTATACTTATTGAAATTATAAAAATAAGATCCATTATTAACATATTAGATCCATTATTGAAATATGAGTAATAAAATGATAAAATAAAACTCAAATGATTGAGTACCAAACTAGTGGCAAGGTACATCTAGAAAATGGGTGTAATGCAAGCATGTGTCCTACATAAAACAATTTCATTTCATTTATGCTAAAACTGAATTTGATTATTATTAAGAAATCTGTCTTTAATAAGGCCAAAATCAAGAAAATTCTTATTGGCAAAATTCCAATCTCTCTCTCTGTCTCTAAACACTCAATAAAAATGCTCGGATTCCAGAACATTCCCTTTCTCCTTCGAATAAAAAGACTTTCTTCCTTTTTCTTCCAAACAAATCTCAAAACGCTCTTATTGGAACAAACGATAATTTTCTTTTCTTCAGTACCCTCAGAAGTTTAGCAATATTCTTACTTCTAAAATATTATCGAAGGCGACTTCATAACCCCAGTTTTTGTTTCTGCTGCAGAAGTAATTGAAGCACGACTTCCAAAATAAGGAATTTTGTTTTCTTTTCTTTTTCGCTTTTCGTATTTTAACGATTCTATGTTATTGCCAAAACGTGCGTAAAAGAATCGGTATTTAAGAACGGAATAATTTATGTGTTTTGGATCGAGACAAGTTCCTGTCCAGGCTATTAGACACATCGGCGGGTTTCGGAACACTTGGAAATATTTTGCCGCGATTCGCTCCAATACCACTGATTGTTGAATTGGTTCGGAGAGTCATCCTTTGGTGGGTATATATATATATACCTCTAATGTATATAACTATAATGTGGGCCTCTCTATTCATATGACTTCTTTAAACTACTTACCTTGTAGAAATTTATGCCTTACAACTATATATCATGAAATGAGTTTATGCTTAAAAATGATGATCTCCCTAATAATCTCCGAGGGCATCTATTCTTTGAACTAACTCTATTCATTGGTCATCCATTTCTATTCAATGAGCTATCTTAAACTACTTATCATGCATTAAGTCCGTACATCAAGTATATCAGTATATCTTGACTTGGGTTTTATGCCCTAAGGGGTCATAGCACTCTAAAGAACTCCAGGATCAAAGAACTATGCGTTACTAAGTCTTAAGATTTGCCATTATCAAATCACGGGCTTTGTATTTCCTTTCGAATTATCCATGGCCTGAAGAATGCATCACTGTGCCCAAAAAGTAAGAACAATTATTTTTTTTTTTTCAAAAAATTCTTTGGATTGTTTATACCACTTCTAAACCTTTCTTTCCGATGTAGGACTGCTCACCGAATGCCTTATGCAACATTCTATACGTTTCCGAAACAAAAATTGAATGCACGTTCTTTGCTCAATTCATTCAGACATTTCCAAAATCGCCGGAATCGGTTTCAGCGTCTCACAAAGCCAAGCGTAACACTAATGAATATTTTTACGTCAAATTTCACACAAATATCAAGGACAGTACCAGCAACCTAAAATAGGAAGAAAATAAAATTCCGTAAGCTACGGGAATTTTAAATTGAAAATGGGTCTTACTTTTTGGACACAGTAGTAAACATAATTAATGTTTAGTTTTTTTTTCCAAACAGTTATGTTTATTGAAGTTATAAACATAAGATCCATTATTAACATATTAGATCCATTATCGAAATGAGCAACTCGCAAATGATTGGGGTGTACGAAATGGGAGATAATTCAGATTTTTATTATGTTCAAGTTACATCTAGTAAATGGGTTTATGCAAGCATGTGTTCCACATAAAGCAATTTCATTTCATTTATGCTAAAACTGAATTTGATTATTATTAAGAAATCTGTCTTTAATAAGGCCAAAATTAAGAAAATTCTTATTGGCAAAATTCCAATCTCTCTCTCTCTGTGTCTCTAAACACTCAATAAAATTGCTCGGATTCCAGAACATTCCATTTCTCCTTCGAAAAAAAAAAAGACTTTTTTTTTTTTCTTCCAAACAAATCTCAAAACGCTCTTATTGGAACAAACGATAATTTTATTTCTTCAGTGCCCTCAAAAGTTTTGCAATCTTCTTATTTCTGAAATATTATCGAAGGCGACTACATCACCAAACAGTCAACAGTTTTTGTTACTGTTGCAGACGTAATTGAAGCACGACTTCCAAAATAAGGAAAAAAATTTTTTTTTAAAAAATCTTTTCGCTTTTCGTGTTTTAACGATTCTGTGTTATTGCCAAAACGTGCGTAAAAAGAATCAGATTTAAGAACGGAATAATTTTATGTATTTTGCATCGAGACACGTTCCTGTCCTGGCTATTAGACACATCGGTGGGTTTTGGAACATTTGGAAAATTTCTACGATTCGCTCCAATGCCACTAATAGTAGGACTGGCTAAGAGAGTCTCTTTTTCAATTCCTACTATTAGTTGACACTCTCCCTATATATATCTTGTTCAAATTTTCAATCGTTCTTAAAATACTTTTTTATTCACCAGCCCAAATAAATTTTTTTTTTTTAACGTAGTGAATGACACTGGATGTAAATACACTTTTTTCAAATATTAACCTGTAATTGATAATTTAAGACATTAATTTTTAGTTTTTTTTTTTTAGATTTAAACATTTATCAAATTGCAGACAGATAAGAGGAAAATTGTCATTGGGCCTTTATTTGTAAAGGGCTTTCTGTAATTAAATGAAAAAAAAAGTATGGAATATGACTTTAAAATGAGACTTTTTATATTAGCTTGTTATTTGGACATTTACCTTCACAGACACTTGTTTTACTGTGCTACTGTGGTGTCTTCATAGTGCTTAGGGGTAAACTATCCCTAATTTGCAATGATTCTTCTTACAAGATTAAAAATGTTCCCTCTAATCATTGGACTTTTTAAACACGATCTTGTATGGAATCCAGCCTCACATAAAGTATATCATGAAATGAGTGACTCAAACAATGCAGACCAGAGATCTCGAACAATAATCATCTAAGGGCTAGTCTATTCTTTGAACTATCTCCTTATTGATTGGAGATTGTATAAGAACGTGAATCTTAAACTATCTTATCATGCATTAAGTGAGAATGTTGCTGATTTTTCCTATAAGCCCTACAGGGGGTCATACCCATTAAAGTCACTCCAGGATCAAAGAACTATGCTTTACTAAGTCTTAAGATTTGTCATTATTGAATCAAGTGCTTAGTATTTCATTCAAGCCCGCCAGTAGCTCACACTCTCCAAAAAAAATCTTGTTCAAATTTTCAATCCTGGGTCATAAATAATTTACTGGCACATCAAGTTCAAATACATTTTTTTTGAACTTGTAGGGGGATGACGAAAAGACGTTGATAAGTTTTTTTCAAATATTAATTCATTCATTAAATTTAATTAATTCATTTTAGTTTTTTATAGATTTAATCTGCATGTATCTAATAATAGATGGCGCGAGATAATCTTAAAAAAAAAAAATGAATGACATTTATCTATAAAGGACTTTCTGCAATGTCGAAAAAAGAAGCTAATTTTAAAAATTGAAAATGGGTATTACTTGTTTTGAATTAACAATGCTGAAGTAAACAGATACTAATGTTTTAATTTTTTTTCAAAATAGTGTTTAAGGATGAGTTATGTTTATTGAAGTTATAAACATAACATCCATTATTAACATATTAGATCCATTATCGAAATGAGTACTAAAAATAAATTCATCCATGATAAAATGAAATTCGAAAATGATTGTACAAAGTGGGTGACAAGATAATTCAGATTTTTAATATGTTCAAGTTACATCTAGTAAATGGGTTTAATGCAAGCATGTGTCCTACATAAAAAATTTCATTTATGCAAAGGAAACTGAATTTGATTATTAAGAAATCTGTCTTTAATAAGGCCAAAATGAAGAAAATTCTTATTGGCGAAATTCCAATCTCTCTCTCTGTGTCTCTAAACACTCAATAAAAATGCTCGGATTCCAGAACATTCCCTTTCCCCTTCGAATAAAAAGACTTTTCTTTTTTTCTTCCAAACAAATCTCAAAACGCTCTTATTGGAACAAACGATAATTTTCTTTTCTTCAGTGTCCTCAGAAGTTTCGCAATCTTCTTATTTCTGAAATATTATCGAAGGCGACTTCATCACCCAGCAGTTTTTGTTTCTGCTGCAGACGTAATTGAAGCACGACTTCCAAAATAGGGAAGGTTTTTTTTTTTTTTTTTTTTCTTTTCGCTTTTTGTGTTTTAACGATTCTGTGTTATTGCCAAAATGTGCATAAAAATAATCGAGATTTAAGAACGGAATAATTTTATGTATTTTGCATCGAGACACGTTCCTGTCCAGGGCATTAGACACATCGGCGGTTTTGGAACATTTGAAAATATTTTTCACGAGTCGCTCCAATGCCACTAATTGTAGGACTGGCTAGAGAGTCTTCTTTTCTTCTTTTGTGTGTGTATATATAAATATTGGTGGGTATTTTCTTTTTTTCTCACCACTTCCCCCTCCCTGTGGCTAGGGCTATATAGTCCCCTACCAGTTAGAAAGTGGAACATCGGTCGATCTCATGTAGACCACGAACAGCCCACCAATAAATAATGGGACGTAGAGCTTTCCGGGAGACACTTTAGGGGTAACTACCTCGCACTTGATAAGTAGGGAGACTACATCAATGCCGCAAAAGGATTCGAACCTTTATACTTGCAGACATGCATGGCACGTTGCCATGCCATTAACGGGCCACTTAACGGGCATATAATTAAATAAATGTATGACTTAATATGACCAGTAGAGAATGAGACCTTAGTGAGCCTGGTATTATAAATGAGACCCACAGACAAGTGATGATGGGAGGACTGTGGTGTCTGGATAGTGCTTTTAGGGGTAACTATCCCCAATTTGCATGATGTCTGGTAGAAAACCGAGAAACTCCCATTAAACAGCCTGAACACGATCGTAATGGAATCCCTCACTTCTGAAAGCAGTGACTACAACAATGCAACCAGTGGATTCGAACAACTAGCTGCATTCATTGTAGTCACTGATTTCAGAAATGAGGTGATTATGAGGGTGTGGAGATTGTAAGAACGTGAATAAACTATCTTGCTGCTTCGTGAGAATGTTGCTGATTTTCTCCTATACGGCACGCAAGTACAGGGCGGTTACCCATTAAAGTCCTCCCTTACCCCTAAAACACATCCTCCCCCTCGTTACCCGCCGGTGAGCTGTTCGTAGTATGCATTATTGGAACACGAAGCCCGCCAGTGGTCAACTACAAAAAAAAATTGCCTCTTTTTGCATGCAAGATGGGTCGTGTTTGAATTTACTGGCAGCATGCGTTGCAGGCATGTGTTGCGCCTGCTTTCAGATACGAAAAGACGCGGTTGAAATTTTCCAAAATGTATAAACATCGCGTAAAGAGCGTTTTGTTAAGAGTTTTCCAGGTTTTCTTCTATTATCTATATACCGTGATAGACCCTGAAAATACGTTCCCAAATTTACTATTCATTTCTATCCTTTTCCATTGTCTCATTAGTTCCGGGAATTTTAAATTGAAAATGGGTCTTACATTTTGGACAATGTAGTAAACGTACTATTGTTTAATTTTTTTTTTCCAAACAGTGTCTAACGATGAGTTATGTTTATTGAAGTTATAAACATAAAACCATTATTAACATATTAGATCCATTATCAAAATGAGTAATAAAAAAAATTATAAACATAAGATCCATTATTAACATATTAGATCCAATATCGGAATGTAATAAAAAAAAAGTATCCATGATGAAAAAAAAAGCTCATCCATTCAGAAAATGCTCGGATTGCATA
The DNA here is from genome assembly GCA_021605095.1 of Caerostris extrusa. Taxonomy (NCBI): domain Eukaryota; kingdom Metazoa; phylum Arthropoda; class Arachnida; order Araneae; family Araneidae; genus Caerostris; species Caerostris extrusa. Next base: position 70,451 of record BPLR01006773.1, read on the forward strand.
ACATTCCATTCCCTTCGAATAAAAAGAACTTTTCTTTTTCTTCCAATAAAAAACAAATCTCAAAACGCTCTTATTGGAACAAACGATAATTTTCTTTTCTTCAGTGCCCTCAGAAGTTTCGCAATCTTCTTATTTCTGAAATATTATCGAAGGCGACCTTATCACCCAGAAGTCCTCCTCCGTTTTTTTGTTTCTGCTGCATACGTAATTGAAGCAAGACTTCCAAAATAAGAATTTTTTTTTTTATCTTTTTCGCTTTTCTTCGTGTTTTAACGATTCTGTGTTATTGCCAAAACGTGCGTAAAAAGAATTGGGATTTAAGAACGGAATAATTTTATGTATTTTGGATCGAGACACGTTCCTGTCCGGGCCATTAGACACATCGGCGGGTTTTGGAACATTTGAAAATATTTTGCCACGATTCGCTCCAGTACCACTGATTGTTGAATTGGCTAGAAGAGTCTTCTTTGTGTGTGTATATATAAATATTCGGGGGTATTTTTCTTTTTATTCTCACCGCTCGCCCCCCTCCCCGTGCCTATGGCTATGTAGTCACCTACCAGTTAGAGATTGAACATAGGTCGATCTCATGTAGATAACTAACAGCCCACCAATAGGTAATGAGAAGAGGTTTCCGGGAGGAACTTTAGGGGTAACTTCCCCGCACTTGTAAAGCAGTGGTTACAACAATGCCGCCAGAGGATTCTAACCTTGATCCTTGTACACAGGCTAGGAAAGTTGCCATTGAGCCACGAAACAATTAAATAAATACAAATTAAATAAATGCATGACTTGATATGACTAGTAGAGAGTGAAACATCGGTGGGCCTGGTATTATAAATGAGGTACACAGACAGGTTTTGAAGGAAGGATTGGCAATTTACCTTCTGTGCTTACAGTTATTTTATTGTGCTAATGTGGACTTCTATTCCTTGGATTGTCTTTCTATTCATTGGACTTATCTTGTATACCATTTCCGCCATACATCAAGTACATTATGAAATGAAATTTGAGCTCAGAAATGATGATCTCTTGACCTCTCTAATGCCAAAAAAATTCTCCTATTTTACCATCTGTCCTTACACTTATTTTACTGTGCTATTGTGTACCTCTCTATTCATGTGAACTTCGTTGAACTACTTATCTTGTATAAATTTCCTCCTTACATGAAGTATATCATGAAATGAGCTTATGTTCAAAAATACGAGATGAGAGATCTCCCTAATAATCTCTGAGGGCTTCTATTCTTTGAGCTATCTCTCTATTCATTGAATTATCTCTCCATTCATTGGACATCCCCATCTATTCAATGAGCTATCCTAAACTACTTATCATGCATTAAGTCCGTACATCAAGTAGATCAGTATATCATGAATTGGATTTTAACCCCTAAGGGGTCATAGTACTTTAAATAACAACAGGATCAATGAAGTCTTAATATTTGTCATTATCAAATCAAGTGCTTTGTAATTATCCATGGCCTGAAGAATGTAAACAGATTAATGTTTAATTTTTTTTTCCAAAATAGTGTCTAAGGATGAGTTATGTTTATTGAAGTTACAAACATAAGATCCATTAATAACATATTAGATCCATTGAAATGAATCATAAAATAAATTTATCCATAATAAAATGAAACTCGCAAATGATTGGAGTGTACGAAATGGGTGACAAGATAATTCAGATTTTTATTATGTTCAAGTTACATCTAGAAAATGGGTTTATGCAAGCATGTGTCTTACATAAAACATTTTCATTTCATTTATGCTAAAACTGAATTTGATTACTATTAAGAAATCTGTCTTCAATAAGGCCAAAATCAAGAAAATTCTTATTGGCAAAATTCCAATCTCTCTCTCTCTCTGTCTCTAAACACTCAATAAAAATGCTCGGATTCCAGAACATTCCCTTTCCCCTTCGAATAAAAAGACTTTTTCTTTTTTCTTCCAAATAAATCTCAAAACGCTCTTATTGGAACAAAAGATAATTTTCTTTTCGTCAGGGCCCTCAGAAGTTTCGCAATCTTCTTATTTCTGAAATTCAAATTTTCAATCCATAAAATACTTTTTACTCCTCCACTCGAGTTCAAATACACTTTTTTTTATCTTGTAGTCGAGGACACTTGATGTTAATATAGGTTTTACAAATATTAATTCAGTAATTAAATTTAATTACATAATTTTAGTTTTTTTTAGATTTAAGTTGCATATATCTACCAATAGATGGCGCCAAATAAATTTAAAAAATGAATGAAAATTATTTATAAAGGACTTTCTGCAATACAGTGAAAAAAAGTAGGAATTGACCTCATTTTTTTTTTTTTTTTTATATTACTTGTTTTTCATTTCGAATTATCCATGGCCTGAAGAATGTAAACAGATTAATGTTTAATTTTTTTCCAAAATAGCGTCTAAGAATGAGTTATGTTTATTGAAGTCATAAACATAAGATCTATTATTAACATATTAGATCCATTATTGTAATAAAATAAGTTCCTCCATGATAAAATGAAACTCGCAAATGATTGGGGTGTACAAAATGGGTGACAAGATAATTCTGATTTTTATTATGTTCCAGTTGCATCTAGTAAATGGGTTTAATGCAAGCACATCTCCTACATAAAACAATTTCTTTTCATTTATGCTAAAACTGAATTTGATTATTAAGAAATCTGTCTTTAATGAGGCCAAAATCAAGAAAAATTCTCATTGGCAAAATTCCAATCTCTCTCTCTCTCTAAGCACTCAATAAAAATGTTCAGATTCCAGAACATTTCCCTTTCTCCTTCGAATAAAAGGCTTTTTCTTTTCTTACAAACAAATATCAAAACGCTCTTATTGGAACAAACGATAATTTTCTTTTCTTCAGTGCTCTCAGAAGATTCGCAATCTTCTTATTTCTTATTTCAGAAATATTATCGAAGGCGACTTCATCACCCAGGAGTTGCCCCCCCCAGTTTTTGTTTCTGCTGCAGACGTAATTGAAGCACGACTTCCAAAATAAGGAATTTTTTATTTTTTTATCTTTTTCGCTTTTCTTCGTGTTTTAACGATTCTGTGTTATTGCCAAAACGTGCGTAAAAAGAATTGGGATTTAAGAACGGAATAATTTTATGTATTTTGGATCGAGACACGTTCCTGTCCGGGCCTTAGACACATCGGCGGGTTTTGGAACATTTGAAAATATTTTGCCACGATTCGCTCCAGGACCACTGATTGTTGAATTGGCTAGAAGAGTCTTCTTTGAGTGTGTATATATAAATATTGGTGTGTATTTTTCTTTTCCTTCTCACCACATCTCACTCCCTGTATCTAGGGCTATGTAGTCCCCAACCAGTTAGAGAGTAGAACATCGGTTGATCTCATGTAGACCACAAACTGTCGACCAATAGGTAACGAGAGGGAAGAGCTTTCCGGGAGGCACTTTAGCGGTAACTGCCCCGCACTTGATAAGCAGTGAATATAGCTATACCATCAAAGGATTCAAACCTTGATCCTTGTAGACTGGCTAGGAAAGTTGCCATTGAGCCACGAAACCGGCACACATATTAAATAAATGCATGGCTTGATATGACTAGTAGAGAGTGAAACATCGGTGGGCCCGGTATTATAAATGAGGCCCACAGATAGGTTTTGAAGGATGGATTGGCTATTTACCTTCTGTGCTTACAGTTATTTTATTGTGCTAATGTGGACTTCTATTCCTTAGATTGTCTTTCTATTCATTGGACTTAACTTGCATGCATTTCCGCCATACATGAAATACATCGCGAAATGAAATTTAAGCTCAGAAATGATAATCTCTTGACCTCTCTAAAGCCAGAAAATTCTCCTATTTTAAATTTTTATTTTGACATTGATAGTTTGTTCTTACACTTATTTTATTGTGCTAATGTGGACCTCTATATTCATATGGCTTCGTTAAACTACTTATCTTGCATAAATTTCAGCCTTACATCAAGTATATCATGAAATGAGTTTATGCTTAAAAATGATTATCTCTCTAATAATCTCTGAGGGCCTCTATTCTTTGAACTTTCTCGTCATTCATTGAAGTGTCTCTCTATTCATTGGACATCCACTTCTATTCAATGAGCTATCTTAAACTACTTATCATGCATTAAGTCCGTACATCAAGTATATCATGAATTGGGTTTTAAGCCCTAAGGGGCCATAGCACTCTAAGAATTCCAAGATCAAAGAACTATGCGTTACTGAGTCTTAAGATTTCTCATTATCAAATCAAGTGCTTTGTTTTTCATTTTGAATTAACCATGGCCTGAAGAACGTAAACAGATTAATGCTTAATTTTTTTTTCAAAATAGTGTCTAAGGATGAATTATGCTTATTGAAATTATAAAAATAAGATCCATTATTAACATATTAGATCCATTATTGAAATATGAGTAATAAAATGATAAAATAAAACTCGCAAATGATTGGAGTGTACCAAACTAGTGGCAAGATAATTCAGATTTTTATTATCTTCAAGTTACATCTAGAAAATGGGTGTAATGCAAGCATGTGTCCTACATAAAACAATTTCATTTCATTTATGCTAAAACTGAATTTGATTATTATTAAGAAATATCTCTTTAATAAGGCCAAAATCAAGAAAATTCTTACTGGCAAAATTCCAATCTCTCTCTCTCACTCTCTCTCTAAACACTCAATAAAAATGCTCGGATTGCAGAACATTCCCTTTCTCCTTCGAATCAGAAGACTTTTTCTTTTTCTTCCAAACAAATCTGAAAACGCTCTTATTGGTACAAACGATAATTTTCTTTTCTTCAGTGCCCTCAGAAGTTTCGCAATCTTCTTATTTTTGAAATATTATCGAAGGCGACTTCATCACCCAGCAGTTTTTGTTTCTGCTGCAGACGTAATTGAAGCACGACTTCCAAAATAAGGAATTTTTTTAAAAATCTTTTTTCGCTTTTCGTGTTTTAACGATTTTGTGTTATTGCCAAAACGTGCGTAAAAAGAATCAGGATTTAAGAAGGGAATAATTTTATGTATTTTGGATCGAGAACACATTCCTGTCCAGGACATTAGAAACATCGGCGGGTTTTGGAGCATTTGAAAATATTTTGCCAAGATTCGCTCCAATACCACTGATAGTTGAATTGGCTAGGAGAGTCTTCTTTTCTTCTTTGTGTGTGGGTGTAATATAAATATTGGTGGGTATTTTTTTCCTTACCACATCCCTCCCCCTGTGCATAGGGCTATGTAGTCCCCTACCAATTAGCTTGGTTTGTTTTGTCGCTCTGCGGTCATCTTGTGCACACGAGGGCTGATTAGACTGGGACCTACAGTTTAAAGGTATTTCAAACCACTCACAAACATCCCTGCCACCGCCAGGATTCGAGTACGATGTCTGTGGTACCAACTGCCAGAGCACTAGCCAGTGGGCTATCAGGCCTCTCCTTACCAATTAGAGCGTGGAACATCGGTGGATCTCATGTAGACCAAGAACAGCCCACCAATAGGTAATAGTAGGAAGAGTTTTCCGGGAGGCACTTTAGGGGTAACTGTCCCGCACTTGATAAGCAGTGACTACAGCAATGCTGCCAGAGGATTCAAACCTTGATCGTTGTACACTGGCTCGGCACGTTGCCATTGGGCCATGAAACGAACATACTAATTAAATAAATGTTCGGCTTGATATGATCAGTAGAAAGTAAAACATCTGGGGGCCTGGTATTATAAATGAGACCCATATACAAGTGTTGATGGGAGAATAGTGCTATCCGGATAGTGCTTTTAGGGGTAACTATCCCCCATTTGCATGACGCATGGGAAAACCCCTGGAAAACTTCCATTAAACAACCTGGACACAATAGAAATGGAGTCTTCTCTCTTCTGAAAGCAATGACTGCAACAATTTCGCCAGTGGATTCGAACTACTGGTTGCATCCATTGCAGTCACTACTTTCAGAAATTAGGTGATTATGAGGATGGTGGAGATTGTAAGTACTTGTATAAACCATCTTGCTTCGTTAGCAAAACTGCTTCATGAGAATGTTGCTGATTTTCTCCCATACGACACGCAAGTTCAGGGTAGTTACCCTTTAAAGTCCTCCCTTGCCCCTAAAAGACCACATCCTCCCCTCGTTACCCGTCGGTGGGCTGTTCGTATTATGCATTAGTGGAACACGAAGCCCGCCAATGGTCAACTAAAAAAAAAAGTAGCCTCTGTTGCATGCAAGATGGGTCGTGTTTGAGTTCACTAGCATCATGCATTGCAGTCAAGTGCTACGCATGCTTCCAGAAATGAAAAGACGCGGTTGCAATTATCCAAAATGAATAAAAATCGTCTCTTAGCAGTCAGCCGTTTTGTTAAGTGTTTTCCGGGTCTTCTTTTTATTATCTACATCCCGTGATAGACCCTGAAAACCAGTTCCAAATTTACTATTCCTTTCTATTCTTTTCCATTGTCTCACTTTCATAGCCTGTCTTTCTCCACTTCTTCCCTCCATGTCTTCCCGGGTTTTCCTTTATTCTGTAAGTTTTCTTCATTAATTTCTTATTTTGTTCTATTATCTTTCATCCCTTCAAAATGGCCCAGGCACTGGATTCTTCGAAACTTAATTGTATTTATGATATCTTTTCTTTGTGCATTCTTTCATTTCAATATTGTTCGGATTCCCCAAATCTTTTTATCTTGAATAGGCTCCAAAGATATTTCTCTTCAAATTATTAAGGAAAGCATTATTCCCGCTTTTATTCACAATTTTATTACAACAGATACCAAATGTACTGCACTCTGATTGAACTATGATCGAAAACTCAGCTGCATACCAATGGCAAATGGTGAAATTAAAAGTAGGAGACATTAACAAAAACCCTGCAAGCAATTAAGTTTATAGATGATAGAGCAGCCAACCCTCTTTAGCATTCAATTTATCATACATCTCATTTTTATGTGTATTGCGTATTAACTGCAGTTTGTGTATTCGTAGATTTAGCGAAGTTGAATAAAACAAGATTTTATTGGAAGACTGTGATTTTTTGGAAATTTCTTTTCCTTTCGAAGAGGAAAAAAATTATTGTATCCCCTTACTGTTAGCAACTCAATCAATTCACGTAAATGAATTTTAAACCAGAAACAAGAAAAAAAAAAATCCTCAACAAGAAAAAAACCTTTTGATTCATCGTACTCATAATGCAGATTTTATAAAAACAAGAACAAAAACATCTTTCTAAATTGACAATTCATTGGTGCACTATTAGATATGGAAATGCATTTTTTTATTATTTACACTGTGATAAATGTTACATCAATTAAAAGCAAAAGAAATGTCTATTACACGCATTAAGTTTCTTTTTCTATAAAAACTGTTAATCATAAAAATCGGTGAATCACCGTTTGATTTAGTTTTGTTTAACAGTTTTGTTGTAGGATGACCATACCACTCTATTTACAATTTTAGATAGATAAGTGAAAATTATTATAAAATGAGAAATATATATTTAAGTTTTTTTTGCATCATTTAATTTTAATTTTTTTAATTTTAATACATCTCTAAATGGGCATGATTCGTTGCACATCAAGATGGTACTTGATTTTTGCCATGTTCCCTGTAGCTTACCTTCGTCAATGATGGCAATTCTATTGGTGATCCTCTGCTTTTATGAGTTATGACCTTTCCTTTGTTCGATATCTCTAAAGTAATCCTACAGAAAGAGGTTGAGTAGAGTGATGTCTTGCATACGAGGCATATAGGGTTATGTTAAAGAGATGGTAAACAAAGATACGGAACATGATTCATCTAAAGCAGAGTATATCTGATGGTACTGACACCATTGATAAGAGCAAATATGGCAATAAATCACCTTGATGTGCTTAATGCAACTCATGGTGCTCATATAGAGATGTATTAAATTAAATTTAATTTAAATGCGGCATAAGAATTTGAATCTATACGTCTCATTTTGTAATAATTTCCATTATTTCCTCTAGTAATCTCACTATTTTCAACATCTATTTTCTATTTTCCCTTAACCCTTTTCTATTTTTTTAATCTTTCATATGAAACACCCAAATTCCCTTTTTACTAATCTCATTTTGTCTTTACAGTAACTATTGTATTAAAATTTTGAAAACGTTAAGACACTTTATAGAAACGAAACTTTATTGCATAGAACGCTCAAAGCTCATTCGATTCCTGAAAAGAATTCCAAATTCGTCGATGTCTGAAAACTCAATTTTAAAAATGCGTGTTCCACTCTTTCCAAACATGAGAGAGAGAGAGAAGAAAGAAGAACGAGCCATTGCGACTAATCCAAGAACGCCGAACATCCAACATTAGCACACTTCATTCGAATGTTCCATGTCGTTCAACAATTTAGCGGGAGAAATATTAAGAACTGGGAAGAGGGATTTCGGCTTTCTCTGGGGGCCATTTGGAAAAGGTCCAAGAATCCGTGCGCGCCGCATTCTCGAATTATGGTGGCAATCTTGCTGGATGTGAAAGTAGCGAGGGCACTTTCACTAGCGTTAGACTGGATTCTCCTAGTTAGACCAAGGCCCGCTTGCCGACCGTTGGTTTTTTGACATCTCATATTATAATCTCATCTTAAGTCTATCTGACTTAAAGGTTTTAAATGGTAGTTTTTCTTAAAGAATTATAGGTATTGATGAAAGATTAAAACTAGAAGCATTATCAAATATTATATTCAAAAAAGTGAAGATTTAAAATGTTGGGGAAAATATTTTATTCAATGTTTTTATAAAAACAAGGGCGTCTTTCATTACGCATCATCCTAAGTCGATTTCACTTAAAATTTTTAATTGGTAGATTTCTTTTAAAGAAATAGATATTTTTTTTGAAACTAGAAACAAGATCGAGCCTTATATCATATATGAATATATATTATATAGGATTCATTACATGTTGCAGTAGATTCTTAAGAAAAGCAGACCTGACGTTGCTTCTGTAACAACTTACCTCATCATAAGATTATCTCACTTAAAGATTATAACTGATAGTTTTTTTAAAGAATTTGATAATTCGATGAAAGATTAAAACAAAAATATGATAAAACATTATATTAATAAAAAAGTGAAGATTTAAATATTCGAAAATATTTTATTTAGTATGTTTTATTCAGTGTTATAGAAACAGGGGCGTAATTTCATTAAACATTGAACTACATTCTTATCTTATCCCAGGAATCACAGACCATACAGATGTCGTTTTACTTCTAAATTTTAATTGGTATTTTATTTTAAATAATTTCAGATTTTAGTGAAAGAAAAAAAAAACTGAAAAAGTGTTCTTGATTTATTTTAATTAAAAAAAAAGTAACAATAGAAAATAGTTTTATTTGGTCTTTTCTTATGTATTGATTGCAATCTAGAAGATCAAAACTTTAGCCAATATTGGGTTAGTCTAGATATAGATCCTCCTCAATTTAATTACTTTGTAATGTGTATGTTGTTTATTTTCTATTAAAAAATACTCCATCTTAAAATTGTGCTCCACAAAGTTTATGTGATTATTGCTAAATAACACATTAAAGTGCACAAGCTTATTTGGAGTTTTGTGAAGAAACATTTTAAACAATTTTAACAAAATTGATCAACAAAAACTATTCGATGAATCACTTTTGAGTTTGATTACTACAAAACTCGTACCAAATACTAAAAATAGTTTTAAAAAAGATAAACAGCATGCTTCAAATTCTTCATATGCTCTTTTATTATATTATATTATTTATTTTTATACAAAGGAATATCCATAGATTAAATTTTCCAAGGGTATTTTTCCCAGCGCTCTGCCAAGTTACATTGTGAAAATGCAGCTTACAAGTATTTGTATTTCTGCATTAAAGCGTGATTCTTAAATTGTAGGGCGTGTCATACAAGGTGTCCATAAGGTCTCTTTACAATTTCAAAAATTTAGTACAAAGGTGATAACTGAAAATTATTACAGAATCCGATGCATACTAGTATATGTTTTGCCTCGTTTAATTTAATTTAATGCATCTATATATGGGCACCATTATACACAAATACACGAAGCACATCAAGTTGACACTAGTTTTTCTTGCTATATTCGCTGTATCATACCCTCTTCAATGGTGGCAATGCCATTCTCTGCTTTAAGTTAGTTATGTCCGTAATTCCATAGGAAGATCTCGAAGATAGTGATATCTGATATAAATGATACCTCAGGGTTATGTTGCAGATATGGAACAAATTTGTGGGACCTGACACTCAGAAAGCAGATGATTACTGAAAGTATTGTCACCATGAAGGTATACTACAATAAACATGGCAAAAACTCTAGTATCATTTTTTGTTGTGTTTCCTGCAAACTCATGTTTGAAATGTTCTGAATTATATTAAAACAAAATGAGTACAAACAAGTAATATAAAAAAAAAAAAATTAAGTCAATTCTAGTTTTATTTCAGTATATTGCAGAAAGTCCTTTATAAATAATTTTCATTCCTTTTTTAAGTTTATCTGCCGCCATCTATTGGTAGATATATGCAACTTAAATCTAAAAAAAACAACTAAAATTAATTAATTAAATTTAATTACTGAATTAATATTTGAAAAAACTGTATTAACATCCAGTTTTGCATTTTTTAATATTGCAGTGGAAAAACTGCAAGTTCAAAAAATGTATTTGAACTGATTAGATGAATAAAAAGTATTTTATGAACGATTGAAAAAAAATATATTTAGGAAGAACTAATAGAAGGAATTGAAGAATAACATCAAGTGTCAACCACTGCAATCAAAAAATGCATTTTTTATGAATGATTGAAAATTTGAACAAAATGTATATAGAGAGAATGTGAGCTAATAGAAGGAATTGAAAAAACCCTTAAATGTATACTTCTCATTTTGTAATGATTTTCAATTAACTATCTATTATTATCTAACACAAAAAGAAAAATCTGCAGGAGACAATCGGAGATGACTATGATATGAGAGAAAAATAAATAAAGGTCCACCTACTTGTTTGCTCCGGACTGGACTCTAACTTACAAAAGAAGGGGTGATTTGTGCGCTCTTCACTGGAGGGCCATAGAAAATAGGTCCTGAATACACGGATTCTTATATGGGTGCTTCTAGTTTCTTAAATTTTTATCCCTTAGAACACATAACATGTTTTTAATTGTTTTTAAAGCCTTTTTATAATTGTTGTTATAAATATCTGATTTTTTTCCTTTTCTAATTTCGAATTTTTTTATATGTTCTTTTTGTTTCTAAGGTAAGTGGCCTAATTATGCATGAGTTCCAATAAAGTCACAGTTAACAACAACAAATCATTTTAATGTTCTTTTATTTGCTTTGGCAATTTTTTTTTTAAAATTGTAAATAGACTTGATGGATATTCTGTATATTAGAGTTCGCACCAATAAGTTCTGAATCGTCTGAGTACAGACAGTTAATCTTCTGGCGAATGCAATAACTCGTTCTTGCTGTGTCTCGTAGAATGAGTATAATGACCTGCCGCGTATCATTAAACAACCATGAGTTGCGAGTAATTGACACCATTACTACTACTACTAAGTATCATTCGCTTCCTGCTACTATCGCATCGCATGTAATAGGTGTAGCCCGCTTAAATATAGATGGAACGACTCCTCAACAGAGATTGCTGACCGTAATTAGTAACCGACGTCGACATGTAGTTGCGCAAATAGATTCGAGATTCGGAAGATGCATTTATTACGTTTTATCTCAAAACCAATTAAGGAGAAGATGATTTGGAAGTTTCACTTAGAATTGTTTATACTTCTTGCGTATTAATGTGGAAAAGAATCTCAAATTGGACACATATTATGTGTGTCCAGCATTTTAATTTTTCTATAAGTGGCAATTTTTTTTATCATAAATATTTCCAAATTTCCAGCAGTTCACCACCAATGGGGCATGCTTATAATAGCCAAATAGATTATTATATATATATATATATATATATATATATATACATAAATTGTATATATACTAATTCTTTTTATTAATTCAAAATGGATTTATAACACAATACGCAGCAAAAACATGAAAAGTTTTAGTTATTTGTAAAGTTTTTTAATGAAAATTAGTTTAATTTTTTTAATCTTATTTATATGTGTTATTAACAAAATGCAAAAATATTTTGACTTTAAATTTCATATTAATTTTTAATTGGTTCCTTTGTCCTTAAACAGTAAAACGAGCATTAAACGGCAACGATACAATATCTTTTCAAATTCAATTAAATCCTCCCGTTGTCAGAAGCGACGATTCAGTCAGTCGCTCTTGCAGACAAATGGCATCGCATCGTGCCGTAAAGATAATCGCTGATTCCTAATTGATGACTATTGTTGTTATTCTTACGAGGCTCTGAAACGAGATTTCAAAGTAAGCCAGAATAAAATAGAGAATAAGGAAAAGCAAAAGAACTTTCTTAAGAATACACATGTAATTGATTAAAAAACAACCAAGCTACTTTGATGGTTCATTTAGAAAAGGTGATAAATGTGGGGGGGGTTCCAGCAGGAAAAGTACAAGAAACAACACAAAGTGAATGATAAATAACTCTTTTAATATTTATTCCTTATTAAATTGAAACTTCAATTATTTATCTTGTTGAACTTTCCGATACACTGTAGAAGAAAATTCCGACTTTATACCAAAAAGGATTGAATATCTTAATTATTTATTTTGGACCTCGAGCTCAACTTTATATATGGGCAAACACTCCAAAGAGGAGCTACAAAGGGAGAGCATTACATTATTTAAAGTCTTTTAAAAGGTAAGTCCCCTATTTGTATGTCATATAGGAAATCTCTGATTGGTTAACCTGATTATCGATACATTTTGCTTTACGTATGTGCATGTGCATTATGCCTGTTGTCACGATCTATTTTCAGAAAGCAGTGTCTGCAATGGAGCCAGCGAATACGAACCTCAGCCCTTCTGTACTAATGTTATTCGCGTTATCACAGAAATATAAGTTCAGCATTATAATTACCATTAACAGCTATAAAATCAAAATATTTTAAAGACTTTTAAAGGGACCTGATAGCCAATGGACTAGCACTCAGGCGCTCGGTGTCACAGATTCCGGATTCAAGCCATGGATGTCTGTAGTGGTTCGGAATCCACCTTAAAATGTAGTTCCCGATCTAATATGACTGTAGAGCTTTTGCGTAGGGATGATTACCCTACCCCTGTAAAAAGAAAACATCTCCTTTCTCAAAATCTGTCAGTAGGCAACCAGCCTACGCCCACCGTGGGGTTGTTATGCCAATGAAGAAGTAGAAGGACTTTTAAATATTATAAAGATAAAATAGACAAAATATAGAATAATTACAGTTTCATTTAAATAAAAACATTGATGGTTGCAAGTGTATTTCCACAACATTGCAAGTGTGTTGCAACATTGATATTTCAAGCTTCTTAATTTAAATTAATTTTTCAGAATTATCTAGCTTCAGCGCTGGAATTCTGCTACATTGCATCCTTATTTTGCCACAAAAATTAGAACTAATATACTAACAGGAGAATTCATACCATTGTTTTCTTCTTTTGGAGTTTAGCGGCCTGATGGCCTCTTGGCAAGCGCTCTCTAGCCTTTGGTACCACAGGCTTCAGGTTCGAATTCTGGATGTGGCATGGATGTATGTGAGTGATTCTGAATCCATGTTAAACTATAGGTACCGGTCGAATTAGCCCAAAGTGTGCTAAAACTGACTGTAGAGCGACAAACCAAACCTTTTGGAATTTAGTGGAAGAACTTTCTGACCTACAAATTTAATCCACTCATCCCTGAAATAGACTCTACAACCTATGTTCTACCTGACTTAATGGATTTCAAGCTCAGTTTCGGTATGGTGTGTCTTTTTCGTATGATTTATTAACTATTACATACCTATTTTAAAATTGTCCTCGATTTTTTAATCGCTTTAGGTATGTTACCATACTGCAAGATAGCTTACCATAATAACATGATAATCAATCCTGATTTTCAATCAAATATTACCAAACTAGAATGCAGAAATAACTGAATGAATTTTAAAAGAAGTTTTTTTTTATATAAATTTCGTATTCATCAGTTTCTTTTCAACAAAAAAAAATGTAACTATATCAATATTTAATAAAACCGCATTCTGCAGTTTATGATTTCGTGATCAATGTTACTTTGACTTTGTGTGGCAAACAAAAAAAAAAGTTTAAGAAACGGTTTAAAATTTGACTACATAAATTATATTTCAATATTTTTCTTCTCAATAAGTTTTAGAAGGCAAACTAGTAAAATCGACTCCGTTACTCGTTTCCAAAAGACCAGCCTACCAGAAGATGAAATGCGCCGAATCGGAAACAAGTACTTTATCACTCTTAACGACTGTCCGACCATCTGAAGCAGTTTGGGGATGTAAAGTCTTTTCTTTTTTTCTGTGTACTATGCCGTGACCTTGCATGCTTGTTGACCGAATAAAATTCAGGAGGAGGATTTTTATTAACTTAAAAGACATTATTTCTTAAACTTGGAATTCCGAACTCCTTCAAAGAAAACATCAAATTTCTGTTGTCAATGGCAAATAATGTATATTTATAAAAATTGAGTATGAAATAAATTTCTGGTTACACAATTGACTTGCTATTTTAAAAATGTAAGTTCTTATCAAAATTATTTGCTGGTTTTACTCTTAAAAAATCTGTCATTCAAATATTCCAGGTTTTTTTTTTTTTTTTTTTGTAGCAAATAGTAATTTTGTATACAAAAAAATAGTAATTATATATGCTATTACCACAATTATTACAAAATTACAGGTATACAAAGAATTATGATATAGAAAGGAAAAATACACTGTGATGCTATGTACCTAACATAAGCGTAATGAAATGAAAAGTATACAATACAGAAGGAATAAATAATGGTGGTAGACCTGAGAAAAATAAAGTGCGCTATGGGATGCAAAAATATTATGAGAGCTTTCATTCTACGAAGAACGAAATGCTTTTTGTTCGGAAGAAAAAAATGGGAACACAGAATTCAATTAATATTTTAGGGGTAATGGATCCTTGGAATGATTAATTGTTCATTTTCTTCTATAGAGTTCATTAAATGGATAATTTTCCATCTAGTACATGGTTTGTAAATTATATTTCTGTGCTATTGAATGCAAAAAAAAAGCTGAGAGGGTATTTCAAGATAGCATGATTCTGTAAAGGAACAAGTAATTGCATAGTGGAATGGTTCTTCAGTATCACCGAAGGTGCAAAAATCATCTCCTGAGAAAGAAAATTTTTCAAGGTATGCTGGGAATGGATCATGACTACTCGTAAACATAGTTTCTTCTCTAGAAATAATGTGATTTTTTAAGACTTTAGGTATGATTTCGAAAATGTTTCGCTCCTTGTTGCTATGATTTTCAATCTCGTTGCGAATCCCAAGTTGCGCCACCATCTATAACGCTTGCTATAGCAAGGCTATCTGCATATTCATTGCCAAAATAGACCGCGTATGCCTTTATCTAAAGCAATTGGACGTAATCCTTGTTTAAGAATTTTTACTGAATTTCTCCGGCCATTAGGATTATGAATAGCAGATAGACTTGATTAGCTATCTGTTCAAATAGATAATCGATATTTAAGAGTTTCCGAATACTCTAAGGCTTTTTTGAAATTAAGATGTTCAGCTTGGAAGATAGAATTGTTCTGCAAAGTCCATTCGTGAATGGTTATTCATGAATTCATTTCTTAATTCTTAATTATGAATTCATTTCTCTTCCATTCGTGAATTAATGTGTCGTATTTGAAGCAGCAAAATACGAAGCATGTGTCTACTTCATATTTAGAGGCATCTGTTAAAATATTAATTGTGAAATCTTTATTAAAATGGTTATGAATGGGGATTTTGAGATCAGTCGAAATTTTTGGATGTAGCTTAAAACTTTTTTTTTTTTACCTTGAAGTCTTTTGGATTGAAATTACTGTTATATACTGTAAACATTTTCGACCTTCAGTGATTTGTGCAAAATTCGCTTAATTTTTATTTAGGTATATAGATGATATTCCAGTAACCACTAGGGGGCGAATTTGGATCCACCTTCTCGTGTTGCCCCCTGGAAACGTCACTTAAGACGGCGATGAGATCTTTACATCTCAACGGGTGTTTTCGAACACGTTCTATAGCGTGAACGTTGATGCCCTGGAGTACAACAAGCCTAGTCGAGGGCAGCCAAAGACGGTGGGGGTGTTGTACTTATTACATATCACCCTATCCGTGGAGCCGAATAAGGCGGAATCCAGCTAGTACTAGTAGGTTCTGTCGTGCTTCTGGCCATGCAGTTCTCCGTAAGCCTTCGGGCAGGTCGGTAAAATTTTATAGAATTCCAGTAACCACTTGCAAAACTGAAATTGAAGTTGTGCGATAGGTTCCTGTAATAAAAATCAGAAAAAAAATCTTTGAATGGATGTAAGAATTCTTGTTTGTCTTACTGTAGGATTCGTTACAGATAGTGCTGCGCCGTGTAAAAGCATGAACTCTTTTTAACTGTTTTACGGAAGTTTTTTCAATGCTCTTCGTTGATTACTCACTTATTGCCGGTAATTATGTAGAGACGATTGAGTCTTTCCATTGCTTTGGTCGAATGTTCTTTAAGATGAGTAATCCAATTACGATTTTATCTAAAGTATTGGAGAATCTTCTTCGTATTGGTTTATTATTCCAGTGACTCTTTAGACAAGTTTTTAAATTCCTACTATTAGTTCACACTCTCCCTATATATATCCTGTTCAAATTTTCAATCGTTCATAAAATACTTTTTATTCATCCACTCAAGTTCAAATACATTTTTTTTAACTTGTAGTGGATGACACTGGATGTTAATGCAGTTTTTTTTTTCATATAGTAATTCATTCATTAAATTTAATTAATTAATTTTAGGTTTTTTTAGATAAATAATAGATGGTGAGGTTTTTGAGATAAATAACTTTCTAATAATAGATGGCGCCAGATGTAAGAGGAAAATTTCAACTTTATTTGTAAAGGACTTTAGTGCAATATTGTGAAAAAAAGTAGGAAATGACTTTAAAAATTTTTTTATATTATTTGTTATATTACAGAATAGAATGTAATTGGTCTTTTACACTAAAAGAGTAAGTTTGATGTTTTACTGTTCATTTTTGAATTTATCCAGAGCTGTAGCAACATTTTTTTTTAGTCCCGCTCTTGTCTTGCTTCAAATGAAATTAATCAGAAATTGCCTGCAATAAACATCTGATGGCCAGAGAAAATTTAGTTTCATCCGCTATTAAGTTCCAAAACAGTTGGGTTGCTGCAAGATCCCTGTAGACAGTCTGGGACTGTTCATGAAAAACTGAATTGCTACTATTGATCTGAATTGCTACTATTGCTAAGAACATCAAGCAAAAATTTCTGCAATATTAATATTTTCAATTATTACAGACAACCTATTTTAATTGATGTATAATTTAATGCTGCCGAAGCCTCCTTTAATGTCCATTGAGATGAAAACGGAATATTGTCCTTCAGGCTAAAAATTATTTGTGAAATCCATTAATTTGGTCCATGGTCAACGGATTTTCCTTCCTTAAATCCATATTGTGATGGATGGAGTTTGTTGGTTTGTAAAAGTCTGTAGTTTAACCTTTAAAGTAAAAGTTTTTCGAAAACTTTTCCTAAAGTGGGAAGTAGAATTATTGGCATGAAAGAATCAATGCCAAAAAAAATCTTTACTTTTTTTTTTTTTCTTTTTTTTTTATTGTGAAATAGTGTAAAGATGTAAGAAAGATGTAAAAGTGTAAAGAAGTGTAGTAAAGATGAACAGGAAGATTAATGATAATGATTATTTTGATGAAGGGTGAAGAGAGAAACATTTATGAAAGAGACTTACAGTATATTTCGGCGTATAATACGCACCTATACTTTCAAACTGCATTTTGTAATTTTTAGGTGTATTCGCCGTATAACCCGCACGAAAAACGTAGGAATCGAAAACGTTGCTCTTCTGCGATATTGCGTATCTTTTCAAAAATGTTGTAAGTCATTGTGGCAACCAAAAAAAAAAAAAAAATCACCGTGTTTCTAATAAAATAATTGGATCATGTACTAACTAATTAATCAGCCATAAAAACCCTTTCAATTAACATTAGGTTCATGTTTCGTTTTTAATCAACATCCTAAATAAGTTTGTTGCAATTATACATGATTTTAACTATATCCAACACATTTTGCCCGCAAACAAAACGCAATTTTGCCAAGAGCGTAATGTATTTATGACGTTAAGGGCTTCCTGTACTTCCAAATCCAATACTCGAAGTGTTATTGAATAGGAATTTCTTCTCCGGTAAAGTAGTTATTTCGCCCAGGGTGATTAGATCGGAAGAAAAAGCCACCGGAGAATAAAAACTCCTTTTGTAAAAGAGCCTCCCGCCGAATTCGTCGTTGACTAATTAGAGATCTGGAAAAGTTACTTTTGTGCTGTGGGTATTATTTCAAAAGAGGATCCTGATACAAAGGCATTTGCTCAGCAAAGTAATTGGAAGAAATTAATGATGTCGTAAATGGAAGAGAGGATTCGATATTTGGTTCTTGCTGAATTCGTTGTACGTTCAGGAATATATTCACTTCAGTGAATTAAGTGTTATTGTTATTGGATGTTATGTTGCTTCCAATAAATTATTTAAATGTGTTGGTTAAACACATTGACGGACATTATTGACGATATAACTAATATACGACTGTGTCCAAAAAGTAAGACCAATTTTTAATTTAAAATTCCCGGGGCTTATAGAATTTCAATCTTTCTTTTTTTTAGATTGCTGGCAGTGTCCTTTTTATGAAATTTGATGTCAAAATATTCATTAGTGTTTCAGTTACGCTTGGATTTTTGAGACGCTAAAACTGATTATGGCGATTTTTGAATTAATTGAGCAAAGAACTTGCATTCAATTTTGTTTGCGGAATCGTATAGAATGTTGCAGAAGGCATTCGGTGAGCATTCCTATATCGAAAATAAATGTTTAGAAGAAGTATAAACAGTTCAAAGGAGGAAGAGAACACGTTGAAGACGAAGAGCCCTCTGGGCGACCATCCACCTCAACCGACAAAGCTCACGTCCAAAAATTAAAGATTTGGTGCTTGCAAACCGTCGATTTACAAATAGAAACCTTGCTATGATGATCTTGGAATTTCAAAAGGATCGGCCCATTCCATTTTTGGGCGGCAAACACGTCAAATCTCGAAACATTGGTACCAAAAACACTGAATGCGTCAGCTCACACTGCATTGATTCTTCGGGACTTTTCGCCAAGAATGAAACCCATATCCTTCCACACCACCGTATTCACAGGGTGCTACTTCTGGCTGTTCCCTAAACTCAAAAGACCACTCGGGGGACACCGTTTTGAGTCGATTGTAGAGATTCAACGTGAATCGGCGCGGCGCTTTGAAGGCCATCCCCTGCCGATGACTTTTTAGCATGCATTGAGGATTGGAAAAAGTTGGCATCAGTGCATTGTGTCCGGAGGGGATTACTTTGAAGGCGATGAAATAAAGTTGGAAGAATAAATTAAGAGTTTTTAATTTTTGTTTAATTGGTCTAACTTTTTGGGGCACAATAGTACTTTTCGAACTACAATCAAAAGCACAAGAAACGAAGGGAGACAAAAGTTAGGTGACGTGGTACAGGATTTTCCCTCACATCTTTACAGACTTCGTTTACTTCCTCCCTTTCGTTACACCATAAGCTAGAAGGACAGTTTATCTTGGAACAAGTCAGAACGCGCCTGAAACTTTTAAACACTCTGAGCATATTCAATAAAGTTCGTAGTATTCCTTTCAGTGGTAAATATGAATCCTGTAAAAGGAAGCAAACACAGTGCCAGTTTACAAAATCAAAGTGATTCAATTTGCAAAAAAAAAAAAAAAAAAAATGGAAATTGTGTGTGTTGCAGAATGGATGTTTTATGTTAATGAAAGTTCCATATGTGAGTGGGAAAAATAAATTGACAATCATTAATATGCCTAGGAATAAATGAGCTTTACGTAAAGGAGTAACGAAACGGTTTATACTAGAAGAAAAATGTTGTGAACTGAGTCTTAGAAAATAGTCAGAATGGATTAATTGTAAAAAAAAATTTGTCTTAAAGTGTACAAAAAAAGAATTCAAATGTAAAAAATTTTAAAGCAATTTTGATGTAGCCGATATATAATTTAATTCTACGAGAAAAAACAAAAGTTTCACAAATGTTTCCTAAATATTTGATACGTTTTTAGAAGTATTCACTCACCGTAGCACACTCCTGCTTAGCGGACAGTACAATTCAGTCAGACAGTCGGACAGTCAGCTTTATATTAGATTTGAATTGGCAGCTCTGAGCTAGATGTGCACATATGCTATCATGATAGCTACCGATCTACCAACAGAGAGAATCCGAATCAACAATTTTTGCAATATCAAATTCTTGAATGAAATTTCTTTGCTTGACTGATATATGAAATTACAATCGATTTACAATTGATATCACATCAAGTTTGGATGATACAGCCAGGAATCAATAACATAAATGTTAAGTAAGTGCAATGAGAACGTGCATGGAATGTGTTGAGCAATTGTCGATTTAAAATGAATGAAACTCAATCAAACAAAAAACTTCAATAATAATTTTCTTCACTTTTTAACTATTTTTCCTTCTCAGAAGTTAAAATTTCAAAACCTACAAATCCAAGGGTATAATTTATCCAAACACGAAATCGTTTACCATGAGCACAAGGAGCTGGACAGCAAAGGGACATCTTAGAGATGAGATAAATGAGCTTTATTATTTTATCTCCTTGCCCGCCGGACGCCTTAATCATCCGAATTTAATAGAGATCGCTTAGTTAAATTGCATCCAGTGATAAATGCCTCGCTCTTGAATAATGAAGCCTTGAGATATGCTGAAGGCTGTAAGACCATGTCCAATTACTTACGAAGACGGTGCTGCATTAATAAAGATGGTGGCGATGACATTCCGCGCAAGTTCTCATTGCAGCTACTTAACATTTATGTTGTTCATTGTTGGCTGTTGATGCCCAAACGTAACCTTATTTAAACTGTAAATCAACAAATTATCATATTGTTTCAAAGTGTTTCGTGATTTTCCTGCATCAAGATAGAAAAAAAGTCCTTTTATATGCCAAGCAAGCAAAGAAACTTCATTCAAGTGTTTGTTATTGCAAAGGTTAGATTCTTGCTGTTGGTATGCATTATAATTATTTTGGAATCGAATAGATTGGTAGCAATCACGACAGCATATGTGAATGTCTGACTCATCGCTGCCATTTCAAACCTAATACTAAGCTGGTAAATTTTCCAAGATCTAAGTAAAAGAAAATAATGTCGGAAAATAACAATGAATTAAATATTTTCTTACTTTTAATAAATGTTACTTTAACAGTTCTTTTTCACCAATTTATATCCTCAGCATATATTTTTTCAATCTTTCTCCTTTTTAAATATTATTGACTAATAGGGCCGTAAATTGTTATCATTGACAAAAATTTACAAAGATTTTTTTTTGGGGGAATAGTCGTTGTTTTTGTCGTACAATCCTTATCATACAAAACAGCAAAATAAAATGAAAAAGGAAGATGAAACAGCCTCATTAAATAGCAGTAGGGTAGCTAGATAATAATTTTTTATTTCAACTGGCACTGTAGTAACAGACACTGTGGGAAATATTCAGTCAACCAGGGTTGGGTTTTTTTCCTACTAGTGACTAGTAGTCTAAATCTATATTTTTGCATATTATAAAAGTATCTATTTCCTCAATAAGACTCAAAACCTAAAATTTTACATAATTTTTTTAAATAAAAGATCACAAAGATTTTTTAAAAAAACTCAAATTCTTGCCAATCCCATAAATGGGAGTCTTGGTCTCGTTTCTGCGATGGAATTTCTTTGAAGGTATATTCCTTCATACGACATACAAATTGAGAATAATTTCTCCTGAAATTCCTTCAAAATGGAATATTCCCCTTTCTATCCAACAGGATTATTTGTGACGAGAATGTCTCAGAAGACATTACAGACTGTGACAAGAAGCACGAGATCAAAGATGTAAAAATTAATTTCCATTTCTGGTTCATGTTTTTGTCCAAAGAGAACTTGTTGTGTTGCCGGTTTGTGCAGCTGCCGGATTGTAATTGGGCGTGGATAGGTCGAGACACAAGTTTGAGAACTCACAGTTTTGCTTACACGTACACGAACACACAATTAAAACATACAACATGTAACACATTTAAAGACATCTAATTAAAAATTCGTGGAAAACTCCACCTCTAAGCTAAGCTTCTAAAAATAAAGATATTTCTCTCTGGATGACAGATTGAAAACTAAACATTTCTCAGTGGCAGCGCCGGTTGCGCTGTACTTCCTCTCGGTGATGCCTACTGACCATTTCTCCTGAACGCCACAGGGGGCGGTCTTGCAATGAGTAGGAGGTAGCACAGTTACAAACTTAAATTCATATCCGGCAATAATTTTCTTAAATATGCTACTTCAGTTTATTTAGGAATTCTGCAATCTTATTATATTATGAAAATTTAATTCTTTGATTCTCTTGTGGATTGTGTATCTCTTGTTCATTTCTTATGTGCTTAGAATTTTATGGCTTTTTAAGTTTTTTTTATGTAGTTTTAGAAATCTAGAATTAAAAATTTAGTTGTATAAATTTATCATTTATGCAATTATCATTAAAACAATAAGATGTGAAGGAAATTGTTTAAAAAATTATTTTATTAAATACATTAAATTAAACTCTTTATTAATTAAAATGAATTTCTGATTTATTAATTTCTTCAATACTCATTTATTCTACATAAAACAAAACACTAATAAACATTATTATTATTATATAATTTCGATATCTTTTAATGGAATAAATTATTAATTGTAATTTATAAACTAGAAATTAAAAAAATATTTAAATCAAAATTTCTATTTTTCTAATGAAGAAATAAAACTCTTACATTACAGAATATTTCTCCTCATATTCATTTAAGTATTACTTTATTATTCTTGAAAGTAAAATATTAATAAATAAGTCTTTTATCGACTATTTAAAATTATCTAGTTTTAATTTGGTAAAAATTTAATTCGTTTTTAAACACATATTCTATTAAAGAAAATCGGAGTTGACGCATGCATAAAAAAATATATTCATTAAATTTTAATTAAAAGTCTAATTAAAGATAATTTTTGCAAGTAATTTATTAACAACAATATTATAAAATTAGTTACAAAATGATATTGTTAAAAATAGCTTCTTAAAAAACACTAAATGTTTTTTTTTTTAAATGTATTATGACAATATATTGCTTTTTAATAAATCAGCAATGAATATCTTTTACTACGTAAAAACCGCAAGTTCATTTACTTAAAAAAAAAAGAATTCCTTGGAATTTTTTTCCTAAATTTTCTCTGCTCTCCAGAACTGAAAAAAACAAAAATCCTGATAGAAAAAAAAAAACTGTCTAAATATTATAGTTTTTAAGTTTCAGAATATACGCATCCAAAAACAAATATTTGCTTTATATATAGAGGATTTCTACGATTTAAGACATGCCAATATACAAGGATACTAAAATATTTTGTATTTGTCCTTTCCTCAAATAAACAAACAAACAAAAATTAACAACACCAGTTGAATATACCTACATGCAAATAAATTAAAGTATTAGAATATTATGTTTTATATTTGTAATAAGCAATTTTACTGAAAAATAACAGTACCCTTACCAAATATTTGATATCCGACAGGAAAAACAACCAAGAACATTTTAGCATAATTAAATACGGCAGCAAAATTTCAAAGAATTATTTTTTCCGTTTCATATATAGTTAAAAGCAATCTGCAATTTATTAAGAAACATTCACCTTTGACCTATGATTTGATAATCAAGGAAAACCCAACAGAGACACATAAATATGATGGTGCAAAAAATATTTATGCGTTTTTAGATTTAAAATTAATAACATCTCTCCCATTTGAGACTAATAAATAGTATCTTTTAAAATACGTAGCGATTAAAATGCGTGTTCATCTAAATATTATTAGTTTATTTATTTAATTTTTTTATTTAATATGTTATATCTGGCTCTTTTGGCTAGTAAATTGTAACGTCGGCGCTCTCTCTTTAGCGAGGGTTGCCAAAACTATTATTACGAATTAGAAGATTTATTGTTTTTAATTAATAGTCCTGATTATTTACAAAGGAGATTTGGTTTGGTTGTCGCTCTACTGTCATTTTTTTGCACGCTTTAGGCTAATTAGATCGGGACTTATAGTTTAACTAGGATTCCAAAATACTAACAAACATCCATGCCACCGCGGGTATTCGAACCTGAAACCTATGAACTAGCCTATGCCCCTAGACCCTTACATAAGAGAAAACATATTATACACTGTAAATGATTTTATCAGTAGAAAATGCATCGTGCCACTCTTTCAAGACAAGTACGCTTTATAATTTAAGAATCACTACCTAAATAAATATATAATAATAATAAGCTAAGTAAATAAATCATTTAATGATTCGTTTTTATAATTAATATTTGGAAAACAAAGTAACTTATTCACATTTTATTTTTATGAATACATGCTAGTGAACTTTAATATTAAAACGGGTAACTTCTCGTTTTAATATTAACGCTGGAAACAATCAAATAGAGACTTTAGACAGCATTAAAGAAATCGATCGTTGCCAGGAATATATTCCAGCTTTAGATGGTGCGCGAAGCAGCTGGATGAGGCGCGCATTTTGCAACGAGTCCCAACAACGTTGGCACCAAAGGCAGAGGTTGACAACAGATATCCGTGGGCTGAAGAGACGGGACAATTAACAGTGGCAAGACTCGCATAATCACTCTTGACAACGCAAATACCACTTGGGCGTTCAGATGCAGAGAAAGGCTAATTAGAGAATAATTACCAGATGAACGAGAACAGATAAATGACTGACGCCGTTATTGAATTCTGTTGAACTATCCCCAGAACTAGGAATTATATTAGAAATTAGCTTATCCTGATCCCAAAAAGTGGTACCATCCCGTTTGGGTCACACAACATGCTTCAAAATTGAATATTCACGGGGTTTCAACTGTCAGAGGACAAACATTGAGGGGTGGTACAGCTTACTAAAATGTAAATGTTTTTGTATAGGAATGTAGGGTCGGAAGTGAAGCGTTGAAGCATGAACACACTTTCAAATGTATTTCTCGCAACAGCCAGGCACAATGCGCCATGTCATACCCGTACCCGTCATGTGATGAGTTTCTAGATCTCTGACTGGTAATCCCGATGTGCATCCTATTTTATTCTTAATCTGTGTTTGTAGCTGTGTACGACACTCCCATTGACTCAATTGAGGACCTCGTTGCTCGACTATCCATCGCGACGTGGCAACGTGGACCCCTTCGCTAATCACTTCTTCGAGCATTCTATATTACTGTTAGTGGTAGCAATATTGAGAATTTATTGCAAAAATTGAATCAAAGAAGTATTTTGGAATGATGTTGTAAATAAACAATGATTTTCTTTTCATGTCTCATTTTTTGTGTTCATTCCTCAAAGTGTCACTTCTGCCCCTACAATGTATGTTCCTCCCTTCTATTTTGTGCCCCCCAAAGAAGTTTGTAGCATGACAGTGGAATCACCATGTATGCATGTATTTGTAAATACCATTTTAATAAATGAAATCATGAACTTGCAATTAGTCGTGAACATATGCTCAAAGTGTAAGCCGTTCTGATTTGACATAAATTAATGAGGAGACACATTTTAGCACCAATAATCATAGTATAATATCTAATTGGTTTAGTTTTCATTATTTTTTTCAGTACCTGCACGACTTTCAGACTACGTGCAAGAAATTGCAACTTCTTCACTTAGCGTTGACAAGTTGCTTACGAAATTCCAGTTTGGTCGTATAATCTTCTCAATAATTCGAGCAAACTTTTCTGCAATCCCTTCTTCCGTTTAGATTTCTACTCTCTTACAATGTCCGTTTTTCTAAATTTCTTCATTCAATTTCGATATCGTCGTCTTGGTTGGTTTATGTTATTTCCACACTTAATATGCACTTTAGCGCAAGACGGAGTTTTGCGATATTGTTCGATGGTAAAACGTCTTTCGTCTCACAAAGACAGGACGGAAAAACAGCATTCTTCTTAATATGAGCATAAATAGAAATGAAATTAATTCTGCTGGTTGTATATGCGACTTTGTCTGTAGAACATAAACATGAAAACATGTCACTAATTCATGAGCACAAAAATTAGACAAAATAATATGAGTTAGGCATAAAAATATTTTATTTGTTGTCACTTTCTGACAATAAACGCATTAGTGTGCTTAAGACTGTAATATTACTGCTTTCACTGGAAATGGTTATCGCCATTGTGCTTCATTGATGAAATTCTTTCTGTAATCTCTTGAACAGAGTTGGTAACTTGCCTCCTGTGGTGCGGCTGCTTCAGTGGATTTCAGAACGAATTCAGTAATTCATCAATGTGTTTGTGTTTTGGCTAGGCCATTGTAGAATTCTATCTAATGGTGTAATATATTTTGCCTAATGTTTTTTTCCTCGCAAGTCTTTTGAGAAAATCCGTCATAAAACCTGTATTTGCAGAAAATTCCTACTTTTTCTTTAACTCAGATGAAGAGCCTGGTTCCATTTCTTTAATCTGTCTATGCATCTTTAGCGCTGTTTGCTTGATGGCATTTCCGTCTACTGGTACTCTTTTTGCCATTTATCTTCTATCCACTTTACCAAAGTTTTTTTCCACTTTCTTTTGTGTATTATATCTCTTGCGTTTGATGAAAATTTAGCACGTAACTTTATTCCAGAACATACCAACTTTCTAATAGCAGCTTCATTTTTGCTTGAAAGTTGTTATGGTAGCTTCATGTAGACCAAAATGCTTTCCTACAGATGCAGCACCTCGTCTAGTTGCAAGGAGATCCAAAATTTCAATTTTTATATCCGAAGAGTTCGTTTTCTTTTTTCGCTTTCGTTATAGGTGAACTAT
The DNA here is from genome assembly GCA_021605095.1 of Caerostris extrusa. Classification (NCBI taxonomy): domain Eukaryota; kingdom Metazoa; phylum Arthropoda; class Arachnida; order Araneae; family Araneidae; genus Caerostris; species Caerostris extrusa. The sequence continues at coordinate 97,499 of BPLR01006773.1, forward strand.
GCGATATTATGCGAAAAATGTACCGAAAACCGGCTACCGAAAAATGTAATTAGTAAAACAAAGGTTTTAAACATCAAGATGTACTTTTCACTATAAAAAACCAAACTCAAAATGCAGACAATGGAAATCGTATTGCATTCTTCGTCTCCAATGTCGCAGTTTTCTTAGAATTTGGATCGATCGTGTTAAATCAAAATTTAAAAAAAAAAATAATTTTTTTCTAATTCGTGTTAAATCAAAATCATGTAAAAGCAGAATTGGGTGTATTTATTTTTTATATTTGAGCATATATTTCCCTGGAATATACCCTGGAATTATGTAACCTTTTACGGATAAAAGCAATAATGTTAAACCCCATTGTTGCTTTTTTATAGCTACAGTATCATTTTAGTTAAAGAATCTATTTAATGTCATCAAATTAGTTAAATTCATGTTTGATATTACGAATTTCTTCTGCCATTTATTTTTATTTTTATTTTTATTGTGAGAGAATTGGCATTTATAATTGTAAATATGATACTTGTTTTGATTGGAATTCGACGAGGCAAGTTTGTTGTTTGGAGAAATTATTGTAATTGGAGAAATTTGGGTCTTTAAATAGGATTTTGCCTAACCTTTTTATTCATTTAACCTTTTTATTCATCTAAAATGGCCATAGCGACTTAATTTGATTAACAAGTAACATAAAAAAAATTTAAAAATCAACTCTTACTTTTTTTTTTTTACTCTATTGCAGAAAAGTCCTTTACAAATAAAGTTGAAATTTTCCTCTTACACCTGGCGTCATCTTATTAGATACATGCAACTTAAATCTAAAAAAACCCTAAAATTAATGAATTAAATTTAATGAATGAATTAATGTTTGAAAAACATCCAGTGTCATCCACTACAAGTTCAAAAAAATGTATTTGAACTAGAGTGAATGAATAAAAAGTATTTTATGAACGACTGAAAATTTGAACCAGATATATATAGGAGAGTGTGAACTAATAGAAGGAATTGAATAACATCAAACTAATTAAATTTACGTATGATATTACGAATTTCTTCTGCCATTTTAACTTTTTTTATATTTTTATTGTGGGGGCCGAGTGGCTAGCGCTCTGTCGCATGGTACCACAGGTTTCGGGTTTGAGCCCCGGCGGTGGCATACATATTTGTAGTGATTCGGAATCCCCTTTAAACCGTAGGTCCTGTCTAACATGAACTTAGAGTGTTGTGGAGGTATTGTTACACGGCGTCCGTAGCTTACCTTCAAGCTACACGCACCTCCTGGGCAGTGCTAAGTGAGTAACGTCGGTGCAGCGCTTGCCTTAAGGCATCCAAGACAACTGTCTCAGTATTTGCCAGCTGCATTAGAGAAAAACATATTTTTATTGTGAGAGAGTCTTGTCATTTTTAATTGTAACTGTGATATTCGTTTTAATTGGAATTCGTCAAGGCAAGTTTGTTATTTGGAGACATTTAGGTCCTACTATGGGATTTTTGCTTAACCCTCAATTCACTGGGTTCTTTTTAGCTCATCTAAAATGACCATAGCGGCTTAATTTGATAAACAAGTAATTTTGCAACAAACAAAAAAATTTTTAAGTCAAATCCCACTCTTTTTTTTCACTTATTTTGCAGAAAAGTCCTTTGCAAATAAAGTTGAAAGGAATACACGCAACTTAAATCTTAGAAAATCTAAAATTAATGAATTAAATTTAAGGAATGAATTAATATTTGAAAAACTGTATTGACGTCCAGCGTCATCTACTGCAAGTTTTAAAAAAATGTATTTGAACTCGAGTGGGAGAATAAAAAGTATTTCATGAACGATTAAAAATTTGAACCAGATATATATAGGGAGAGTGGGAACTAATCGTAGGAATTTAATAATAAATCATTGCCTATATACAAATATACAATAGAGTTCTGTAGAATCTTCCTAAGACTTCTAGCATTAAATGTCCAAAAATGTCTGTTTCTCAAACACGAATGGCACATCCTTTCTGAGAAATTTCCGAAAGAATAGACGCTTTGCATCCCAAACATTTTCAGTCTAAGAACTCAGCTACGGTCACAGTAGAAAAATATATATCGCAAACTTTTTGCGGAGTTTCTAGACTGGGAGGGAAAAAAAAATTGCCATCTTTTTTTTTTTTTTTAATTTTCTTCCGAATTCTGTGATTTCAAATACACAGTCCAGTCACATTCATAGGACCACCACCTACTTTCGACGTCAATGTGAAATAACCAATCACAAAAGGCAAGTGGCAGCCCATTGCAGTGGAGTGTATATGAAGAATTCCACTTAATACCACTTAAATACCGCTTAATACCACACTCCACTTAAAGCCAGAATATACAAGAGTGTATATTCTGGCTTTTTTTGACAGTGGTCACATTAATGTGACTGGACCGTCTAATTCAATTTGACATGAATTTTACTGAAAGTATTTATCGTATTTATAGTATTTTTAAGTATTATAGTATTATTAGTAGATATACATAGGAGGGTGTGAACTAATAGTAGGAATTGAATAAAATTGAATACTTCGTTCTCAAACATCTTTCATCAATATCGATTCGAAGCTAAGTAATAACGATCAAGAAACAAGGACTTGAACGAGTTTAAGCAACGCTTTTGGAAACCTATAATCGAAAAGACTTGGCACGAAAGCTTTGACGCCAAACTCCTAATCGTTGCCACTTCACATACCAAAAAGTCGTCAATTTAATGAACATTTCTCGTTAAAAATAATCGATTTTCAGCACCGGCTTAATCCCTTCGTGTCGGGGAAAATAACGAGGACCGATTGCTTTCAACCATATTTCAATTAAAATGGCATTAAATTTTTAAAAGCTGGTATTTCACCCCAAAAACTTTTTCTAAAAGCCAATTAATGTTCGTTTTATGGCATAAATGGTTTGAAAATACCCTTAACAACGCTAGAACTAAATAAAAAATGTTTAAGTTGCTTTTCAAACCTTTAGTGTTGATTATCAAAATGGATATTTTAATGGGTCTTTAAAATGTGCGTAAGGGGAACAATGCATTTAAAGGTATTTTTACAAGACTTTTATAAACTTAACTAAGACTTATAGGACTTTTACAACAAAACTTTTATTAACAAGCAAATATAAGCCAGCTTTACCCAATTATAATTATAATTAAATGTGATATAATAAATTTCGTAGACCTTTACTGACAGAAATATTAATTGCAATTTTAAAATTAATATTAAATTAGATCTGGATTAAGATATTTATATTTCTAATAAAAGAATTAAAAAAAAAAAAATTTTCTCATATCATTTCATCATTCTTGGAAGTAAAATATAAAGAAGTACTTCAGTAAGTATTTCATTTATAAAGAAGTACTTCATCATTCATTGCAGATTTCACTTGGACTTTCTTATTTCTATTTTGTAAAAATTCATTTCGAGCTTTCATTAATTTCTTTTTAAAATCTATGCGATATCAAGTTTGAATTTAAAAATATATGCATAACAAGTACACATACCCAGTAACTCAGCATTAAGATTGTTATAAGGAATAAAACTATATATGGACAATAAATTGTAACAAAATATGTGTAATTGTATTCATTTATTGAATTATACTTTTTAATTAAATATAACTAATCAAAAATAATCACTACGATAAGAAAATAATGATTAACTGAAAGAAAAAATCAAAATTCAAAATATTATAATTTTTGAGTTTATATATATATATCTTCTTCAATGGGATAACAGCCCCATGTTGGACCGTGGCAGTCTGCATACTGGCAGATTCGAAATATGAGATGTTATTTTCTTTTTATGGGGTAGGTTTGCCGGCTCTACGCACAACAGTCATATTAGCCCGGTACCTACGGTTTAAAACGGATTTCGAACCACTACAGGCATCCATGGCACCGAAGCGCCAGAGCTGTAAACGCTCGCCCTTCAAATCATTGCTCACACACACACACACACACACACACACACATATATATACCACGGAAGAGGAGACAAGAAAAGAAATTGTTTATTTGATTGCAAAGTGCTTTTTGATTGCTTGCATTGCATGATCATATTTTAACTACCAGCAGTACATGATCCATGGTAATATCGTAGTAGTGATTGGCGAAACCCTACATTCCCGACCCTACATTCCCTTACAAATGTATGTTTTAATAATCTGCACCACACTTGTTAGTTTCTCCTATCACCGTCCGTTGCATCACCCTGTTTATATATATATATATATGTGTGTGTGTGTGTGTCTGCGTAGATAATTGAGTTTTAAGAATGATTGAAAGTTATTTTGGATTGGCCTGAAAGTTCATATTGCATGAATGTCATACATAAATAATGCAAAAACTTTCTTTGTATGACATGGTACTTCAGTTATCCAATTACAACTGAGAGTTGAAAAGACAATTATAAAGTTAATAAAAATAATTATAAAGAAGAAGATGTACAATGCAATCTTCTAATACACATCTACTTCTAAGAGCATGATTTAATTACATGAAATAAGATTTTTACCATTGAATAAAATTCAGTCCTATAATCCTCAGAATAAATGTTTGAAGCATTATAAAAAAAAAATATTGTTTACTTACATAATCGCACAACTCGGAAAACTTGTAACGTGTAGTTATGACAAATTTTCCATCTGAAAGAAATAAAAGATGTTAATACTATATGATGCATAAAATTAAATAAATATGCATTATGCATTTCAATAATCTTATTAATATGAAATGATGCATTGAAAAGATAATCACTTTGTTTATTTTAGAAAGGAAGAAGAACAAGTGATTCAATATTATGTAAACATGTTTTTCAAGTAAATGTTACAAATTGAAAAAAATGTATGGAAGATTTTTTTTAAATAAACAGTTAGATTTAATTAATTTGTTTGGTAATTTTTATTTTTTACATCAGCTGTAATTATAAGATTAACTATTAGTAAACATAATAAACAATTTGTTGTTCAGAAAAATATACAAATATTTAACATAACCATGTTCACAAATAACTGTAGAAGCCTTTTTTTTTTTTAAGAATAATATCTTCAAATGCCTTATGGAAAATTAATTTTAATGTTTGACAAACCATCTGCTGGTAAATTTTATAAAATTATGTACAAAAATAAAATGTACTGTTGAATAGTAAAAACATGTGAATAAATTCAGTTAATAAAATAATCAAGATATTTGAAAAAGGGGGCGGGGAGAAAGATTTCGAGTCTGCTTTCAGATAAGTAAGGTTCTTTATTTCAGTTTTATTTTCAACGCTTTATTTTTCATTACGTAGCATTTCCCTAAGAATTTTAATTTTAATAACTTTATATTGGCCTGATGGTCGAGTGACTAGCGCTCTGGGCCATAGGTTTCAGGTTCGAGTCATGGCGGTGCCATGGATGTTGTTGTTGATTTTGAATCCTCCTTACACTATAGGTCCCGGTCTATTATGGCTGTAGAGCGTTGGGCTGTCACAACCTTACCTGGAAAAGATAGCATCTGCTGTCTCAAAATCTGCCAGTATACAATTGGCCTTGGCCCACTATGGGGCTGTTGCGCAATTGAAGAACTTGCGCAAGAGGAATTTCGTATTTTTTCCTCTGAACTTTTGTATTATTGGATTTTATAGAATAAATATGTTGGCAAATATAATCTTTGACAATTGAAACTACCTAATAAAATCCACAAAACATCAATATTTTATTTAAAAATACTATAGTACAAGCAAAATGCTTCAGTTATTTATATTTTTATTTTTATTTTAATTCAGTTATATATATTTTTGTTAATAATGTCTTCTAACAATTAATCGTCTCAATATACTCAATAAATAAAAGCACCATCGGTTGTTTGTGTTCCCCTAAGAACATCCACGTGCTTTAAGGAGTAACTGTTACTCATTTACGTGTTCTGTGAGACAAGACCCAGAACACCTCCATCAGGTGCTCTAAATCGCTTAAAATATGCTATCCCATTCGCCATCAAGTTCAGACAGCAGTGATTGCATCGGATGTCACCAGAGAATTCGAACATTCTAATTGTGCGCGTCATCACTGGGATACGAATCCGGCATGTTTGCATATTAAATCTGCAAAACAACGCACTATTCAACATGAATTTCAAATTTCAGCATTAACTGCGAAATAGATAGCCTTAAATCAGGGGTGGACAACCCAAATGATCTTGCGGCCACTTTGGAAATGCATCCTAACTCCGCGGGCCGCATATAAAAGTATGTATCCCCATATTAGATTTAAACACACTATATGATATACATTTTTTATTCATATTACAACCTGTTATATTAGATGTTCCAAGATGCGCACGCCTTATGAGTTCGCAGAATAAAATTTAATTATACTGCGAACTCATAACTGTAAACTCATCAATAAAACTGGCAATATTTGTCATATATTGAGCAAGAATATTATTTTAAAATCAAAGTTACTTTTATCTCATCATTTCGACTGTTCATTTTAGAATATAGGGATGCACACGTAATGTATTTCTTAATACATGTATTTTCACTACTTTGACCATTATAAAATAAATACATTTTGTAAAAGTATGATACATCCCAAGGGCCTGAAAAATGTTCAAGGCGGGGTTCAGGTTAGCCAGTCCTGCCTTAAATAATCAATTTTTTAATAAACCAAAGAATATCAAAGTGTCATTTCAAACAATTAAATTATCACACTTTGATAAACCTATTCAAACATTTACCAAAATTTGCAGTATACTATAAATCGAATAAAAAATAATCTTTCTACCAAACCTAACTCTTTTCCACAAAACGTCATTAGAACGAATACCCTACGAAATAAAAAACATCCATCGCCAAAATCCGTTTTCGAAACGCAAAATCTGCGCCCGAGTTGCTTACAATAATTAATCGCCGGGCTGCTTCAAAACGGGGAAAATCCATTTTTGATTTATTAAATAACCTTCTGTTCCCGTTACATTCGGTTTACGTTTGTGAAAGAGCATCTGTCAACCCGTCCGAGCAAATAGTACAAGTATTAATAAGCCGTTTCATTGAATTTATTTCAATGAATTTATCGAGATTAGTTACAAACGGCGTTAGAATTGCTGGATCGGTTTTCTAATTAGCCTAAACAACTTAAACACAGTTTTCTTGGTTTCGATTTTAAGCAGTTAAATTTGAAATTTGATTTTTAACATGGCTTTTAAAAATATTATTATTTAATTAAAATTAAATCATGTATTTGGAATGATAATTTTTTACGATGATATTTCATTAAATTCGGTGTTATGAGGCAAGAAATTGTTCTTTACTAATTATAAAATTTTGTGAGCAAATTAATGGATTAATGGACTGATAAAATATACTATGTAAACGATTTGCTTTTGAAAAAAAGCAAAAAATCTGATAAAAACAGAAGGAAAAAACTTTTTATTGCAAGCTATTTTTTTAATTAAATTTGGTTATTTTTTTCTAATTAGTTTTGCTGTTCATAAAATGTATAAATTATCATCAGTAGAATTACCATTTACCAACAAATGTTCGTATTTTACAAAATTTTGAACAATATTTTCAAAATTATTGTTTTACAAATGCTGACCAATACATACAAAGCCCAGGATGGATGGGATGAAAATTTAATGGTTAGCATATACCATAATAACGTCTAACCATAATAACGTTCTCGACCTATATTAGAATATATAACGGCTTGTGAATAAAAATTTGAGTATAGATCAGAGATTTCAGGTTCACGACGAACACAGTCTTTAGAATTTTATCACCCGACATTTACAAGGGCATTATACGGGAAACTCTGTCCTGTTTATTCAGTAAACAAGAAAAATTTTATTACAAGCATTGACATTCCCATCTTATTTGTCGCCTATCGGTTGGATAGCCTTGGGTGCTTGGGTGCAAGATGTGTGAAGAAAAGGAAAAAAATGCAGGAAAGATTAAAAACGAATTTACTTTTATCATTCGTTGCAGTCATTCCAATCAGAACCAAAGAGATTCAATTACAACACGCGTAAAATGTCTCGTTGGGACGTCACAGTGCCTGGTGAAAGATTTCTTGGTTTTTCTCTTACGCGACACGCAAACACAGGAATCTAAAAATGCCCCAGGAAAGCAATACATTTCCTTCATCATTTCTCTACAGGCAAAGCATACATAAATAGGACAGGAGATGTTCAACAATAACAAAAAAAAAAGTAAAAAATGCAAGTAAATAAACACTGAGCTAAAAGTTTAAAAAATCTAAAAAAGCAAATAAAAATGAATGCGTAGCTCTGTAGCGCACAAAGATAAACGAAGCTGCACTGTTTTGTGCGTAACTTTACAAACGACACCGCAGCAACACAAACAGACGCTAATCGAGGCTATCCATTACGAGTGCGTAAAACGGCGGCCGGCCGCTGTTGTAGTTCGCATCTCGGCCGTGCTCCCACAAACCGGCGCGTCTCCACTTTAATTAACAACGCAATTTCGCGTCACCGCCCGCGTCATTTGCTCACGGACGGGGTCAGACGAATAATCTGAATAGCTCAGTTCGAAATGCGACCTTCTAAGGTCATTGCAAGCAGATTAGAACCTTGCCATACCTCGCGAAGCTCTACAATATTGAAGTGAAATTAATCTCGTGAAGCATTCTCGAGTAGATCCAGTACAAATCATTAATAACCAATAGATTAATCCATAGATTAAGATTTCGATTATTACTGGGCGTCCGTAGTTTATCTTCAAGCTACACGCACATACTGGGTACTGCTAAGTGAGTAACGTCGGTGCAGTGCTTGTCTTAAGGCATCCAAGACAGAGACAGAAAGTGTTTGCCAGCTGCATTAGAACAAAAAAACATTAATTGAATCAGTTATTGTATATAAATTTATTTGATTCTACAATTTTATAGAATAACAATTGCCTAATCGTTAAAGTATGAAAGAACTTCCTTTCGAGGTGCCGGGACGTTTTTTTCTCCCGTTTCTCGCCAAGTCGGATGTGGCGGGGAGGGGAATAAACAAGTAAAGTAAACAAACAAGCCTCTTGCTCCTTTAGAATACAGAAAAGGGGCAGGGAGCAGAGGTGAACAGAAAAGAACTCAACTAAGAAGGTTTAAAAATTATTTCCTTTCGCCGTCCATCAGATTATCCAGTGAGTATCGTCTTAATATGGGTAACCTCGCTTCTCTGAAGCTCGATAGAGCTCTGGGCTTTACAATTAGAGCTCTCGATTCTGCGTCATTTTGGCGCGCTTATCGGAAATTTGCGGCTGTACATGCGAAACATCGGTTTCCACGTTGACTTTTCGCAAACATCATAGTTAGAGATGTACATTTTCATTGCACTACGTGTTACGTAGTCGGAATGGTAATCAAACAAAAATTCATAAATAAAAGATGATACTTTAACGGTCTATCATTCGTCATTTCATAGAATAACTAGTTATTCTATGAAATAAACTTAACAAAATATAAAATTATTAATCTATTACCCACTTTAACCAAATTGACTGTCGTTATTTCATGAAATACCTAGTTATTTTGAGAAGTAACTGAATGATTCGCTTTAATGGTGGCATCTATGCTATTATTACACAACCATTTATTAGAAAATAGTAAAAATATAGAATTTTTTCCTTTTTATAATTTTCCTTTTCGTTGCTCTAGTGCTTGGGTGTACTTGGGGGTGTAACTTTTAAACAACTATGCAATTAATGAGTTTGCGATGCAAAATTCTTGCACAGAATAGCAAAGAAAGAAAGAAACCCTCAACATCATAGAATCACTCATTTATAGAAGCATTGCACGTGGACATGAATTCGACATTCTCTCAAAATGCACTTTATATAGAACTCTTAAAGATGAGTGAACTCATTGGGCGATTGTTACATAGAGCCTTGCATCGACATTCGGTTTAGCTGTTGAAAATTCTATAGATTTTTTTTTCCTATACAGAAAACAAATTTGTATCATCGATATATAATAAAGAAGCCATTATTATCTTCAGATGATAATGATAATCAGAGAATTTGTGGTATTTCAATAAAAACACTCAAAGATTAATAATGCAGGGTTTTGTATTTTATTTATTTTTTATTTTTATTATTATTATTATTATTATTATTTTTTTTTTTGGTTTCAAGGATTGCTTTTGCCATGAGTTCCTTTGCAGAGTTAAATTAATAATACTTATTAATTAAAAATCATATGAAGGAAAACAGAAGTTTTATTAATTAATAAATGCTTGGAAAAAAAATAAAAGTATGTCAATATTAAAAACAATGTAATATTAATACATTGTATAATGCAATGTATCATTTTTTTAGGCGCATTACACAAGTTCAAAATCAATTATAGCACACTATATCAAAAATTTTATTATTAAATATTTGACGAAACAAATATCACTGCAGATTATACAGAATTAAAACAACGTGTAATAGAATAATCTGCTCAAAATTTCTACTAATACTACTACAACATGTATAGCACATTCTAACAAGAAATTTCAAAAATAATTTGAATAATTGTCAGATATAATTTCGAGCACAGAACTGAATATAATCGAATTTCAGTTCAGAAAAATAAGGAGTGTCAAATATCATTATCTTCATAAATGATATCATTACCATCATAATACCAAATATAATTAGAAATGTCAAATATAATTTGAAAGGTCAGTAAAAAAAAAGACAATAATTTTTTTTTTTTTTACTATAACCCCCTAAATTAAATTAGTCATGAATCAGAAAACTGACAAAAAGCAATTGTTCCACATATTAAAGTAAAAAGAGTAATATTCAAGTATTCAAGGCTTTATGGAAATCTACAATGATAAACAAAAATGCACGGAAAAACTAATTATACAAATTATATATATATTTATTTTCCTCTGAAAGATTTTGAAACTAAATATTTACATTTTTTTTTTTTTTTTTCGTTTCTATTTTAAATACTACTGTGTCCAGAAAGTAAGACCAATTTTTAATTTAAAATTCTCGGGACTTATGGAATTTCATTTTTCTCTTTTTTAGGTTGCTGGCACTATCTTTGACATCTGCGTGAAATTTGACGTTAAAATATTCCTTAGTGTTTGAGTTACGCTTGGCTTTGTGAGACGCTAAATCTGATTCCGGCGATTTTTTGAAACACTGTTACCGAAAACACTGAATGAGCCAGCTCACACTGCATTGATTCTTCGTGACTTTTTCGCCAAAAATGAAACCCATATCGTTCCACAACCACCGTATACACACCGTCCGACTTCTGGCTATTCCCTAAACTCAAAAGACCATTCCGGGACACCGTTTTGAGTCGATTGAAAGATTCAGCGTGAATCGGCGCGCGCCTTTGAAGGCCATCCCTACCAATGACTTTTTAGCATGCATTGAAGATTGGAAAAAATAGTTTGCATAAGTGCATTGTGTACAGAGGGGATTATTTTTAAAGCAATGAAATAAAGTTGTGAGAGTGAATAAAGAGTTTTTTTTTTAAAAATAATAATTGGTCTTATTTTTTGGCACAGTAGTATGTACATGTAGTTTAAGTTTTGCTAAATATATACTGGAATATGTTTTTTGGAGGAGTTATCAGGTTGAAAGAATTACAGATAGAATAAATATAATTCTAATCTGTCTACTGCTAGACAAACTTATGCATTGTTGTTTCATCTTCAATTCAATAAGCTAATTTAAAAGTATAAAACAATTTAATTATCACATTAAGCATAAACATAATTCTAATCTGTCTGTTGCTAGACAAACTTACGCAATGTTGTTACATCCTCAATTCAATAACGTAACTGTAAAAAAATATGAAACAATTTAATTACCATCATCTATACTGAGTATAACTTTCCTCAAAAGGACTATTTGTTATTATTTTTAGTTAGAAAGACATCAATAAAAAAATATTCTGTGCCTAATTTTTTTCATTTATTAAATTCATAACTACATTGTTTTTATATGAAAGAACCATTTGAAAAATGAAAAACTGCAAACTCTGTATGTGAACCTGGAAATCATAATAATGCATTTTATTACAGGTACCTTTTAGAAGACATCATTCCAAAACTCATCGTGTAATGCATTCTAATTGCTGCTGCATAAACATTAGCAGAAATTCCCTCAAACAAAAACCTTCCCACTTGGGGTTTTGCAACACATCCCCAGGGAAGGCTCAGTACGCAGATTCGTTACAAAATTACTCTCAGTATTTGCATGGCTAATTGTGCTTGCTTCATTCCGTCCAAGTGAAAGTCGAAGAATCTTTTCAAAATGATCAGCGCTCAATGCATTTCATACAGAATCATTAGAAATGGGAACATTGACTTTCAATTATGCTGTTTTGTTTTATATTAATTGTTTTCTAACTTTTTGTATTTCCCCATTCCCTTTCCCAACAATACAATTTTTTTTGTTCTAATGCAACTGGCAAACACTTAGACAGCTGTCTTTTATGCCTTAAGGTAAGCGCTGCACCGACGTTACTCATTTAACACTACCCAGGGTGTGCGTGTAGCTTGAAGAGAAGCTACGGTCGAGAAGCAACAATACCCTCTGCAACGCTCTACGATCCTATTAGACCGGGACCTACGGTTTAAAGTGGATTCACTACAAACATCCATGCAGACCAAACGAACCCCTATAAACATCCATGACATAGTCTGGACTCGAACCCGAAAGCCTGTGGTACCGAGTGCCAGAGCGCTAGCCACTCAGCCATTCAGGCCCCTTCTCAACAATACAAAAATACTGTACTGTTGAGAAAGATTGCGAAAAGACAAAAAAATGGCATACTTAACGGTTATGGTTAAATGTTACAGATAGCTTGATATTTTTAGTTTGTTTTTATTGATGACACAACAAAATTAGGTTTTTAACACAAAAATTAAATATTTAGTAAACTAGCCTCCAAAAAAAAAAAAAAGGTGTCATTGTGGTAAAATAAGTCTAAATACAATGTAAACATCAAGCAATAGCTATTTGGTTTGCCAAAATTCAGCAAGAAATCACCTGAAATTATCCAGGGGATTTCTTTTAGAACTTATTGTAAGTACAAACTCATTTAAACGTGTAGAGAATTTTTTTAATAACACTTTTGTCATACTTTTTATTGTAATTTAGCATTGCGCACGTTGGCTACACTTGGCTGACTTTGCTTGCATTGTCATGTTCTGTTCTTATATCTGCATACTAATAATTTTTGTGTGATTTAGATATTCATTATATTGATTCCAACAAGCCCTTTTGTACAATTTCAAGGCAATCACCAACTACTTTTCTCGTATCTAAAAACAGAAAATGCACTAATCAAGAAGACTCGATGGCGAATGTACCAACGTGGTCTGGCATCGACAGTCATGTCCATAGCTGTATATTTAAAAATTGCATCGTCGCTTAAGTTTTGCATGCCAGTGTTACGCAGGGGTAAGTAATGATAACTAACAATCAAGAATTCAATACCTCTTTACGAAAGTAATTAAACATTTAACTAGTACAAGTGATTTAAAAATGTGTAGATCTTTAAAATCTTGATTAACTTTTTCAGGCCGAATCGCAATTATGTCAAGATATCAGTATAATATACGCTTTTAATGGTCAAAAAAATCATATCAAATTATAATTAATGTATCCTTTCTCACTTAATCGAACTGTTTTCAGTAATTGTATAACAATGATATTTAAACGAAAATTTTAAAAACAAGATCACTAATATTAAAAAACAACAGATAAGGTCTAACACGAAATCTTTTTATTTTGTAATTTAATTGCAAATCTGTTTTCCCTTATGTCAATCTAGCTATTTTACATACAATTATAAACAAGATGGATGAAATTAAATTTTTTTTAAATCTTTTACAAAATGCTTTACTTCACACTTTTAATCAGTTAACCCGTCTTTAAAATATATTCTTATCTTTTAACTACTTACAGTTAACAACTTGATTTCTAACATTTCAAATCAGTAAAATCAATTGCCGCTACTTATCTCCCAAGTCAAGATAAATCACAAATCAAATTGTTCGCACTCCATTGCAATTCTACACTCCAACCCATCTTGCGAAAAAAAGACATAAACCACCCTCTTCCCAGAACTAATCTTCCAGCACCAAGTAATCACCAACCCCTCTCCAAAACACCAAGTTAAGAACATAAAACTGTTCCGACACACACACAGAGAGAGAGCCATGGTAACAGGAAATTCCTCCAGGAAGAGTGATGGATATTCATGGCACTTTGAAGGCCTTCTCTGGCTGCCATGGTTTTAAAAAGCTCGTAAAACTCCCGGTTAGAACTCCTTGTAGTCGACATCTATTTGGGCCACCACCTTTCTCCGTATCCTTGGAAGAAGAATCAGAGATCACTCAGCGCTTTGTGTGGGATGTTCGCTGTTTGGAAAAAGGATTTTGCCAGAAAGATTCTTAGAGGTGCAGGTGAGAAGTTGGATTGTTTGGAGAGAGAGAGGGCAGCAGCAGTTTTGTTTATGTCTTTTGTAGGAGTTTGTTTTTTGAAGATGGAATCTGGTGTCATAGGTAAAACTTCACCATATTCTAAAGGAAGTGTTTTGTTCTATTGAAATTGGTTTTCAAAGTACCGTTTTGTCAATCTCTTATTTTTTATTATACTAATTTTGTTTGTTATGTTAAGAAATGTGCTCTGTGCATTAAATCTCATCGGCAGTTTAGTTTTTAGTATATGGTTTGGATCAGATTAAAAAGCAATGACTGGTTTTAACGTTCGAAAATTTGCATTTATTTATTGATATTTTTATTATTTAGCTATTTATTTGAAAATGTGAGACAATTATTTATTTTTTTTTTAAAAAATCACAATCGATTAATTTTTAAAAATTTGAAACAATTGCTTAAAATTTGAGGCAATTAATTAATTTTTGAAAATTTGAAACAATTGCTTATTTTTTTTAACGATTTGAAATTAAGAAATAACAAACTTCTACATATAAAAATTTAAATAGAATTGCCGTTGTATTTGGAGAACAAAGTAGAGATGTTTTTGACATTTCGAACATTTGTGTTGTCAGAAATCGTTCAGTCAGTCCGACAACAGTAAATCATATTATCAGAGTGCAATTTAATGTTCTGTTTCATGTGGCACATTATTGTTTTTTCATAATGTGTCAATAAAGAATACCTAATCTACAGAGTATTCCTATTCAAAATCAAATTCAAATATAAATAAGCATTCAATTTCTGGTTTAGAATTAATGCTCATATACCAGTTTTCGAAAAATCAAAGGTTTGAAACTATTAATAATCTACCTACTAACCATATTCGGCGTCTAATCTCAGATTTCTTAAAAGTAGAGATTTTAAATCCATTGCGATCATCACACATTGATAGTTTCCAAGTTCTCTTCGATATGACATGCAAAATTTATTCTTAAAAGTCATCCCGCAAGGTAATATTATTCCATCTTTTTGGGTCATATTATGTGCAATACAAAACCCTTGTTGTTAACAATACATCACAAACTTTATTTAATGAGTGACTCAATCAATTCTCTCATTATTCCATAAATTTTTAACTTTTTACACACTCTAGTTTGCTTTATCATTGTCATTCAATTGAACAACTTAAGAGTGAACTAAAAATCCAATTAAAATGCAGATAATTACAATGCAATGTTAAATTTTACATTTGTTACAATATAAATTACTCAACAAAAAGAAAATAGTTTTTTTCTAAATAGATTCATCATTTCTTTCAGTGCTTGCTGCATTAGCAAGGACGCCCTTTTTTATTGTGTCAGGCATTCGCATAATCTGATTTCTTCAGTCTAGACGACTCGGGTTGTAAGCTTTCTTCAAAATAAGGATTAAAGATTGTGAATTTTCTATTTACCAGTTCCATCGGGAAAAAAAAAGGAAAAGCAGAGATTCCATTAGTGTTAGATTATTTATTAATATATGTAATAAAAAATGCAACAAAGCCATTAGGATGTAACAATTCTTCTTTCCAAGAATAATTGTAAGACTGAAATATAATTAATTAAATGTTCCAAAAAAATCAATGAGTTTTCTTTTTTTTTTTCTGGATTCCGACAATTGTTGATTTGGAATACACTTTTTATGCATTCTTTTATGAGCTAAAAAAATTAAAAGTTTCTTGAATGCAGGAACACACAGACCACTGAGCGTTTTATCATGTTCCCGTCTTACTAAAAAATATCACATTTTTTTTTTTTAAAGATTTTTAGAATTGGACGAAACTGACAAAAACAGAGAAACTGATCCAGTTTAATTTTAATAAAATGTAAATTTTTAAAAATCAGAAAAAGAGTTAATTTAATGTTTTCTTTTTTATTGCATATTGAAAGATCACATCTTTTGCCAATAATACAATATATATATATATATATATATATATTGTATATACACACACACACATATATATATATATAAGTACAACATGCAATACAGAAATTAAAAGAGAACTGACAAGGAATGAAAAGGGAACACATTTATTTCACATAACAAAGCCCAAACAATATTCGCTACACGTAAATTATTAGCTGCTTCATTGAAACACAATCAAATTGTATAAAAAAAACCATCACAACATTTGCTATTCAAAATTGTAAAGTATACCGTATTTACATACTTCAAGAAAAAAAAGAAATCGAAATACTAAGTTCCTATCAACTGCAGCAACGAGACTGAAAGTCATTAGTCAAATACAAAAATCAAATGAGTCAAAGAAATAATATTTCATTCGCAGATAAAAAAAAAAAAAAAAAGAACACAAATATTTTTGAAAAATTAACAATAATAGGATGGGAAACGAATTGTCCATAGAATTCAGTAAAACACAAAAAGAAATCACTCGTGAAAACCCAAAAGAAACTAATTATAACAATCTGATTATAGTTTTATTAAGGAATACATACCCACAAGATAATATAAACCATGTTATTTTTCCAGCTGGATGATTGGATCCATGTCAAAAATCATTTATAATGTATGCATTGTTTTTGAACATCGGTGAACCTCATGTTCCATTTATGTAAGGCGAATAGATCACCGATCGGTGGACTATGAGGGATGAACATTCATTTCTGAAAGGATTTTTTAAGGGTAACTGCCCATCATCTGAGTCTAGCACGTAAGAAAAATTAGAAAATTCCCACCCATCATTCTGATTATCGATGCAAAAATACCTTATGCACGTTGTCACAATCATTATCAAGTATCATTTTTTTCTGAATACAGGCTAAATTAACATCTGTTTTTACTAACGATTAAAAAAAAAAAAAAAAGGAATTCTTCTTACCAAAATTAGAGGGAATTCTATTGAAAAGTAGCCTTAGTTAACATTTATTGCTTTGTGGTTTCTAAGACACGTGATTTCATTTCTTGGAGATGCAGTGCATCGGGGCTAAATGTGTCCCTAACTGAATGGCTTATAATGAGCGGAACGCGCATGATTAGTTCTAAATTTAAGTTACACTAAGGAGGGAGACTTTTCAAGTTCCTTCAAAATGTTAATGAATTTGAATGTGGGCCTCGTTAGAGAATTCTCTGAAGTCCAAATGATAATCGAACTTTTGTTCAATGTTTAGTAGCATTTGAGATGTTGTGAAATCAACTCTTTTGCAAATCCCGAATTGGAATTTATTTCTTTTTTGCCATCATTTTAATGAACCCTAAACAGCGATGCTATTTCCAATGATCTGGGAAGCCAGCATCAATGGTTTTTAATTATATCGAAATAGATCTTACTTGCTTTATGTGTTTTAAAAATACGGACAATTCCAGTGTTTCTCTTGTGCAATTGCAGTCTAAACATAAAAAGAGTTTGTTATTTTCTACATTGCTCGCTTGTGAGACTTCATTTATTTTTTATTCTTTATATACAGAGAATAAATTTAAAAAAATCTATGTTGATTTTACTTTTTTAAAAGAGTTAAGAGTTTCATATCTCTTTTATTATTATTATTATTATTAAAATCCCATATCTCTTTTTGAACCCGCCTGTAATCTATGAATTTTCAAATGGCAGACAGCAAGTAGTCGTGGATTTATTTTAGATTCTACTAAGGTTTGTTTCCAAAACTTATAAACTTCTGTATTAACATAGAATAGGGGCCTAATGGGCAAGTAACAAGAACTCTGGTGCTATGCAACACAGGTTTCGGATTCAAGTCCCGGCAGTACTATGAATGTTTGTAGTGGTTCAGAATCCATTTCAAACGGTAGGTCCCAGTCTAATATGACTGTAGGGCGGACAACAATATCTCGTAAAAGAAATCATCTCCTGTTTCGGCAGGCAGCCGTGAACCAACACAGGGACTGTAGTGACAGGGAATTAGTTTATTAACATAGAATTCATGTTTTAATAAGATTCTACAATGGATCTATGAATGAAAAACAGACTTTACAACACTTCCATGCAGAAAATTCTAAAAATAGAATTAAATTCAGATGTAGTGCTGCATATTTTTTTAAATGGCTTCCTTACAATTAAAAGTGAATTTTATATCATTGGGTTTCTTTTTAAGGAATAGAGCTCTCATTAAAACAGTATAGATTTAAATGAGACCCTAAAAATTATGATTCAAAGTCTTTCACGCTTCTTGGTGATTTATAGCTAACTTCAAGTCAACCATTGACCAATATTTCGATATCTAAATTATACGGATGAAACTTAACTGGATTTTTAATCGAATAATCATATTTTGTTATTTTACGAGTTTTGATTAATTCCGTTTTGATTTTGATATTTCCTAACAACTTTTCTGAAGGAAAAAAAACACTGGATCTTGTTCCTGATGGTGTTTTATAAGTTAAATTTGATTTTCATGGTGAATTAAGTTGAAATCCCGTTATACAATCTAACAAAAATATTTAGTGATCACTTTTGATACATTTGCATTTTTTAACACTAATGCAAAAATTGGCGATGTTTCTCAGTATGACAACTTTAGTCACAGTAGATTTGTCTACATTGCTTTGGCCGTGATTGTAATACACGCATTTATCATTTTTTTTTTTTTTTCTTGGCTTGTGTTGAAACTGTCCTATTTTTATTTCCTTTTTAAATATCCTCATAAAAAATAATCTCGGGGTACATTATCAGAACTGTTCGGCATCCTCCGGAAAGCTTTATGAATTGCACATTCTCCTCCTTGAGGAATTTAAAGAAGGATTAAGTACTTTTAACAGTATGCGAAGGTACCGAGTCTTAATGAGAAACTCCATCACCATTAGGATACAACATTCTGACAAAATCTTCTTTCAGAAAAGGCTTTAAATTTTCAGAATGTAGCATTTTGAATAGATTTTCGCTCCTGGTAGCATACAACGAAGTTGGTGTTTCCATTGCAGAAAAAGTCCATTTTGACCCTATTGATGAGCTGATCCAGACCATATTGATGATCGATTGTTATCCACCTTTTGGATGGGGTGTCAAATTTGAAGGAGTTCCCAGTACAAGAAGCTGTGTTGCGCGCCAAAGGTGGCCCAACTCGTTATTGTAGGTGGTCATAATGTTTTGGCTCTTGAGTGTATATCATTACAATTTTTTTTGTAAATATGTAAACAATTGTTTAGCTTTAATTAATCAGTCATTTTTTTAGCTATTTATTGTTTAATTTATTTGCTTTATGGTGTTGTGGCTAAATCTCGACATAATTATGTAATTTAACCACATTTATTAATTTTTTTTCTCTTTTGAATACGACTATTAATCCTGAGAATAAGTATGTTTTTTTTAATTGTTTTGTGCATATATATATATTAAATGAATACATTTAACATATATATATATATATATATATATATATATATATATATATGTTAAAATGTTATATGTTATGTCAATACATACAATATTAAATGAATACATTTAAATTGTCAGAAAAAAATAAATACTATTATAGCTACTGATTAAGTTGCAATTTCATAGCAGTGAAACAAACAATGTGTAATTAAAATAGGGCTATCGACTCTATTTATTTATATTTAGTATCAAAATATGTAAATATATTTGATTGCTTTCGATATTATTTTGGTACAAATTTTGTATCTGCAGTAACTTACAGGAATTGTTTTGTGCAAGAATTGACAGTTTTAACCACTTCTTCGTATTGCACTCTCAACTTTTGGCTTGTATCTGAGAGAAAGACCCATCCTTATCAGTCTTAACTTTTTATCACAGAAGTTTGTAGAGGGGTCATGAACGCTGTCTTTTATTTATCACGCAGATGATGGCACTTGGGCTTCCATGCATTTCTTCTTTAAGATGTATTTTATTTAATAGCTTATGACTTGTCTACTTACATCTAAAGACTTAACGATACTTACATGCGTTGGAGGATCAACTTAAGGTTGTTATGCATTATAGATTTTGTCAATTAGCTTCTTCAATTTGCCATCTTTTTCAGTCAATTCAAGTTACTGATTCAATCCTACTGATACGAATCAAAGATATTGATCTTTTCATATTTTTTAAAGTGACCTTGAATCCCTCAATGGCTCCAACAAAGTTTTAATAAAACTTAAAACTAGACCAATTAAAATCCTATCAAATTTCTTTCAAAACATGACTTTGAATAAAATATAAGTCATGGAAACTAATTGCTAATATGCATGGCCATACAACAATATGCTACTTAAAAGGAAAACAATTTAAACTTAAAGTGATGGCTGTCATCAAAAGTTATCCCTGAGATTTTTTTTTTTTTATCATCCTGTAATTTATTGAAATTGCTGTAATTGTATTATTGTTTGAAGTCGATATTATATTAGATAAAAAAAATGTTGAAAAAAAGAAAAATACATGTTATAAAAATGCACTCTATGTCGAAGTTTGTCATGGGATAAATGAAAATAGCTTGGTGATGAACAAGCATAAGCCGTTGCAGGTAAGTAAAAAAAATAAAATAATATAGTCAAGTAAAAATTTAGTTAAGTTTTCAAATGTTTATTTCGATTTGACTTCAGTATTAACATAGATTTCATGTTTTAGTAAGATGCTGCACTGGATTTAATGCATAAAAAACAGACTTTACAATATTCCTATGAAGAAGTAAACTCAGATATAGTGTTGCATATTTTTCAAATAGCCTTCTTACAATTAAAAGGGAATTTTATATCATGTATTTATGTTTCCTATCAGTTATACACAGTCGAACAGTTTTTATACTGATAAGGAAAATCATTTTTTTTACCACACTTTTCCCAAATTTAGGGATCAAATAACTGCTTTTCGATATTACATCGGAGAAAAAAAAATAAATGTTTCGAAAGAAAATAAAATGGATGTTGAAGTAGAAGGGTAAAAAAACGACAACATTTATTGTTGGCAGCAAACAGATCTCGTTTTATGAAAATCTGTTTTCCGAGAGGGATTTTACAAGAAGAAGCAATCGGATCCCCGCGACCCGGGAGACCAGGGTAGGAATAAATGCGCCGGGAGTCCCGTTTCCGTTGCCATGGCGACGGAGACGGGGATCGAGGGCCTGCGTAAACAAAAGGGTATCCCTCTGTATTATTGATGCCGCATGCGATTGGAGCTGGAAAACAATTCTTACAAATTGAATGCATTTAAAAAAAATAAGCGATTCTTTAGAGAAAACACGCAAACAACGACAGGTAGAGGGCATTTCTGCAACCGTTGTGATCTACAAGGTGATATACCTAAGCATTTACTGATAAATTTACAATGTTTTCTGTTACATATCTGCCATAATGCACGCATTTTTATGGCATATAATTAACAATTCCAGCTTAATAACATGTATTGGACGGGGACCTTCTCTATTGCACTCCCATTGAGTCATTATACTACTGTGTCCAAAAAGTAAAACTAATTTTCAATTTAAAATTCTCGTGGCTTAAGGAATTTCAATTTTTTCCTTTTTAGATTTCTGGCACTGTCCTTGACATCTATGTGAAATTTGACGTCAAAATATTCATTAGTGTTTGAGTTACACTTGGCTTTGTGAAACGCTTAAACTGATTCCGGCGATTTAAAATGTCTGGATTCATTGAGCAAAGTACTTGCATTCAATTTTGTTTGCGGAAACGTATAGAATGTTGCAGAAAGCATTCGGTGAGCATTCCTATATCGGAAAGAAACGTTTAAAAGTGGCATAACCAGTTCAAAGAAGGCAGAGAACACGCTGAAGACGAAGAGCCCTCTGGTCGACCCTCCCACATCAACCGACGAAGCTTAAACGAAACAAAAAATTAAAGATTTGGTGTTTGCAATCCGTCGATTTACAAATAGAGACCTTTCTGATTATATTGTAATTTGAAAACGGATCGGTCAATTCCATTTTGGGCCTCAAACACGTCAAATCACAATTGGTACCGAAAACACTGAATGCGCCAGCTCACACTGTATTGATTCGTCGTGACCGTTTCGCCAGAAATGAAACCCATATCGTTCCACAACCACCGTATTCCCACCGTGCGACTTCTGTATATTCCTAAACTGAAAAACCACTCCGTGGACACCGTTTTGAGTCGATTGAAGAGATTGAGTGTGAATCAGCGTGCGCTTTGAAGGCCATCCCTGCCGATGACTTTTTAGCATGCATTGAGGATTGGAAAAATGTTGGCAAAGTGCATTGTGTCCGGAAGGGATTACTTTGAAGGCGATGAAATAAATTTGGAAGAATAAATAAAGAGTTTTTGAAAAAAATTTATCTTACTTTTGGGCACAGTAGTAAGTAACAATTCCAGCTTAATAAAATGTATTGGACGCGGGGATCTTTTTGTACTGTATCCTCGTCGAGCCATTATAGCATTACAAATCTGGGGAATAATTAGGTAAAAGTTCATTGATAAGTAATTCAATTGAAAAACCACAACAACTTCATTTGTTCTTGTCAATTAGATCGGTTTCTTGCCGATCAGGTGATTTGCATATCATACCATCTAAATTTCGATTTGTTTTACATATGGAATGCTTAATGGGTTAATGTCGCGAAAATAGTTGTGGTGTAGCTCATCAAATCAGAAGTTAATGCAGTTAATTTCTGTCTACACACCACAATTTCGTATAATCCGCAAAGGGCCGAAAAAATGAAAGACCGCGTCTAACCTGCAATAGCATGTAAATCTCGAGTGATTCACGCTTGTTTTTTGATGCACACTATATCAAACAAAGTTCTGCCTTTATACCCATGGCATAAAACTAAAAAAAAATGTTTTTCAGTTTGAAAAATTATTTTTGAGGCCAAAATTATATAAAAATATTGTGAAATAAATTTAAGACCGGGGAAAATGTTAAACCAGAAAAAAAGCTATGAATTTATGTATTATGCTGTAAACAAGGAGACGATATTTTTCAGACGATTAATAATCTTTATATTTTGCCAAAAGTAATGAAAATCTTGATCAGGATTGCAGTTCATTATTAATTTGTCTCTCTGTTGAATATATATATTTACTCCCAGGTTTTCTCCCTCAACTTGTACAAAAATCGATGCTATGATGTGTTTCGCATTTGGACTACTAATGGAAATGTCTGGCCCATTTCTGTCGTCTACAACTTGTAGGGTTCTTCTTTATGTTTAGATGATTGGTTTTTTTTTTTCTGTTAAGAATGTGTTTTGCTTTTTATCAATGTTTCTTTCAATTTAGCAGACTGCTTCTTTCTTTTGTTTAAAGACTGCTTTTTTCTACCTGGTTTGAAGAGTAGTTCTCAAGCTTTTGAAGTCGTGGCGCACTTAAAATTCTACAAATAATTATAGACGTACTCTATACAGATTTCTGAGAAAAAATATTATAATAATTAAGTCAAATATTGCAGAAAAAAAATAATACAATTAAAAAAAACAATAAAACACACCTAAGTTTATTTTGTGTTTATGAGAAACATGTCCTGATGTGTCCTAGCAATTTTTCAATGTTGCGGCATGTATTTGAGACAAAAACTTTCATTTCCTCATCAATACATAAAATTTCCTATTTTTTTACATTTCATTGTGGTGGGGGTGGAGAAAATCCTAATTTACATAAATAGGACGTTGAAAATTGTAGTAAAATTTTCGAAGCCTTTTTAGATATTGATTCGAGATACATTAAGAAAGAATGCGTGTCAAAGAAGAAGAAGAAAGAAGGTTTCAAGAGATAATTCCTTATGTTTAATCCTCAATTCGCAATCAGTAGATGTAACTACTAGTTCTTCTTCTACAATTTATATTAAATGATAAACTCCACAGTACATACAGCGAGTCATAGGTTGCAATGGAAATTTCTTTAATAATGAAAATCACATAAACGCTAACACTTCTAGTAGTCAACTATGGAAGTGACCGCTCTAGTTTCTCGGGAACATTCTTTGGTATTTTTATGTGAATAAAAGGGGACAAAAAGCAACGAGAAAGGTTAGTTGTTTGTAATGAAAGTTGTCTTTGAACGGGAAAACTGATAAGAAAAACGGGTAACTATATTTATTTATGTCTGGGCACATATTTCTCCAGAATACCTTTGAGAACCACTGGTTTATGAGATAGTTTTGTTCTTTCTCTTTCAAAGATTATAGGAAAGACAAAATAAACATTTTGCCAATTGTTTTGCAGATGGCATTTTTAAGATGCCCATCTTATAAAATCGATTCTTAAGAAACTTCCGGGATAAACATATCCAAATTGTAAGCAGCCGCCTATAATTCGCTAAACAAAATTCTAATGTTTTTCGGGCAGTATAATCCACAGATTATATACGGTAATTTTAAAGATCTGTTATCTACGAAACGAAAATGTTATTTGAAAGTACTACATAGTAGCGGATGATTGCCATTACTGGGGAGCCAATGGCCCCCGTGGGCTATTAAGAGCCCTGCTTCATATTTTCTTACTTTGAAAGGGTAGCGTAAAACTTTTAGAGTAGAGTCGGCGAGCTTGATTTATTTAATAGCCGTCACTGGGATGCGGAACACGTTTCTGGCTCTTATCCAATAATAAAAATAAATATTTCAACACGAAAAGATCTTTTGAGATACATCGTCTTGTTTATTACAAATCCTGGTTATAATAGGTTTTGAATATCTCTTTTTAAAGATGGTATTGCTGATAGATGGGTACTTGAGACGCTTTGTTTTGCATCTGTATTTGCTCTGTTTAACTCGGCCACTGGCATCCAACTTTGGGATTTCAAAATTTCGTTACAGTTTTGAACAGAAAAAAAATAGAAATATTACCCCAAAGCGGATTTTTTTTTTTATTTAACCTCAGCCAGAATTATGATTACTCCAATTTATTTGTCGTAACATTTGCTTCAATAGAAAGAATATACTGATAGCCAACAATAAATTGCTAATGCAACAATTATTGAAACAGCCCAGAATTACTATTACTCGAATTCTTTTTGTGGTAACCTTTGCTACCATACACAAAACAATATAAATACAATAAACCAACAATAAATTATTAGAATATAAAACAAAATTACGAATACTCTTAATTTATTTGGGGCAATATTTACCTCTCTGTAGAGAACAATAAATCTATCTGTATAAACAATCAACAAAAGTTTTGACAAAGTTAACCTCGCAAAAAGAAAGTTTTATATTAAACCACCGCGAATTTTTTTTTTATTTAGCCTTAGCTAGAATTATGATTACTCCAATTTATTTGTCGTAACACTTGCCTCATGTAAAGAATATACTGCTAGCCAACAATAAATTATTTAGGCAACAATTATTGAAACAAAAACCAAAATTACTATTACTCAAATTCTTGTGTAGTAACATATGCTGTCATTCTATAAAACAATAGAAATACTAGTCATGAATAAATTATTAGAAGAAAAAACAAAATTACGAATTTATTTGTGGCAATATTTGCTCTCTGTAAAGAACAATAAACTGCTAGTCAACAATAAATTGTTAATATAAATTATTGAAATAAAACGCTTTAACCATTATGATTAACTTAAATTTATGTTATTTGCGGTAATAATTGCCCCTCATATAAAAATCAATGTAACTATTAGTGAGCAATCAATTATTAATGTAAATTATTAGAATTAAAAGCCAAAATTATTCCAATTAATAGAGCTAAGACTTGTAAATAATGTAAATAGTAATATTACTAGAAAATAATATAAATATTGTAAATATTTTTAATGAAAACAGTTATTTGATTATTCCAATATTATAATAACCAAAGTTATAACTCCAATTTGTGGTAACACTTTCCCTCATATAAAGATATATTCCTCCTCATCAATGGCGCAACAGCCCCATGGTGGACCAAGGCCGTCTGCTACTGCTACATTACGAGACGAGAGATGTTTTACTTTTTACAGTGTACAGTTGTCAGCCCTACGCCCAAAGCTCAACAGTCATATTAGACCGGGACCTACGGTTTAAAGCGGCATCCGAACCACTACAAACACCCACGGCACCCTGGGACACGAACCCGAAATATGTGTGGCATCGAGTGCCTGAAAAGTTATATTCTAGTCTGCAATAAATTACAAATAAAAAATTTTCGAAAAAAAAAAATAGATTTACAATTGCCCCCTATTTATTTGTGGTAAACTTGCCTGCATGTTAAAATCAATATAATTACTCATCATCATAACCATAATCATTGGCGCAACAACCCCATTGTGGACCAAGGCCGTCTGCCTAATGATAGATTACGAGAAGAGAGATGCTTTTCTTTTTACTGGATAGGGTTGTCAGTCCTACTTCCAACGCTCAATAGCTATATTAGACGGGCACTTACGATTTAAAGTGGATTCCGAACCACTATAAACACCCATGGCACCGTCGGGACACGAACACGAAACCTGTCGCACCGAGCGCTAGTCACTCGGCCATCAGACCCCGATCTAACTACTACTGAGCAATAAATCCTTAATATGCATAGTTACAACTAAATTAGTTATTAGAGTAATTGTAATTACCAAAACTGCAATTACTCTAATTTATTTGTAGTACTATTCGCCCCATGTAAGTAAGGATGTAATGTTTGTCAACAATAAATAATTGCAATAAAATTCTAAGGGCTGCTTAAATTTCTTATCTAGAGATAATTAAACTTTAATTAACATAGCAACCTTAAAACAAAACCAAAATACTTAGACACTCATTAAACTTGGAAAAAGTATACTTTTCAAAACGTAATAAACTTTAAAAATTTATATGCGGCACGGAATTTGTCGTTTTTTTTTTTGTTCAGTACCTCCTTTTCCATGTTAAAAGAAAATAAAAGAAAAATTCATCTTTTCTCGTCGTTTTAAAATAAAATAATGCGAGATCAATTAATTTCACCCGATTTTTTAAAAGCGAAAAACTTCATTAGATTTTTTTTTTTTTAATATTGCTTATTTCTTTTTGTTTTCTTTAAACACATTGAAGATGATTGAAGACAATGCCCCTGCAACGCTCTACGATCCTATTAGATCGGGACCTACGGTTTAAAGTGGATTCCGAACCACTGCACACATCCATGACACCGCCCGGACTCGAACCGGAACCTGGGGTACCCAGTGCCAGAGAGCTAGCCACTCGGTCGGCCATTCAGGCCCCTGTCAACAATACATAATTGCAATAAAAAATTTAAAATCTGCTTGAATTTCTTACCTAGAAATAATTAAACTCTAATTCCCATAGCAACGATAAACGCTCATTAAACTTGGAAAGAAATATACTTTTCAAAACTTAATGAACTTTAAAAATTTATAAGGCACATTAAATTTGTCAATTTTCTTTTTTGTTCAGTACCTCCTTTTCAATGTTAAAATGAAAGAAAAAAAATTACATCTTTTCTCGTCGTTTTAAAATAAACTAATGAGAGTTCAATTCATTTCACCCGATTTTTTAAAAGCGAAACACTTCATTAGATTTTTTAAAAAAATATTGCTTATTTCTTTTTGTTTTCTTTAAACACATTGAAGATGACTTTCGGAAATAAAAAAGTTGTGAAACTTTACATTTTTGAAATTTTATTTTATTTATTATTTTTTTTTAATTTTCTTTCACGTTCAAAAATATTTTTTTAATCTTTGAGAAGAAACAATCATTTTTATTTATCGTGTTCTTAACAAAAATAATAATTTCACTTTTTGTTAAAAGAAAATACGTACAGTAAATAAAAAATTATGATCATAATCACTTTGGCGGAAAATAAACTTTTTTATGAGATAAGGTTGAAGAAACATGTTATAATTATCACGACAATGCGTATTTTTATTGCGTTGAATTGGGCAAAAAGCGGTAGTTTTTTTTTTATTCTTATTTATATTCAACGCACAGGAAATTTTAAATTAAAGACGAGGATCACATTATATTGTTACGTGCGATTCAATCTCTCAGAGATTGTTTTTTAATGTTAAAATTTAAAATACAATTATTAAAATAATTATTCGCTTGATTGCAATGCATTTTCAATTAAATGTATTTTTTTTATCATTATAAAAAATATTCAAAAAATTAAAGAGTTAATTGCATACACTTTATTTCCATACGGAAAATTTAATATTTTGACTTTGATCATTTATCACGAAAGAATAATTTACTTTTTTTCGTTTTTGGAACTAAAGAGAAGAATTTTTTTTTAGAGATCGTTAAATAAAACTTTTTGCCTCACCTCCCCCAAAAAAATTATATATGAAACACCATCAAAATGAATGCAACCTTTGCTGCATTCGTAGCTAATTCACAGCTTTTAAAAATTCAAAAAGATTGTTAGACTATTTGTTAATTTCATCAATTATTCATATTTAATTTTCTTTTATTCTTTTTTTTAATAACCAATAACAATAAAATTCTGCATAAATTGTTCAGTAAGAAATTAATAGCTATTATATTTCAAAGCAACTAATTAATGGCAACTGAAAAATACTATGATTCGGTGAGGTTCATTATCATCATCATTGGCGCAACAACCCCTATGGTGAGTCAAGGTCATCTGCCTACTGGCAGATTTCGAGACAGGAAATGTTTTTCTTTATACGGGTAGGGTTATCAATCTTAGTGTCATATTAGACTGACCTATGGTTTAAGATGGATTGCGAACCACTACAAACAACCATGGTACCGCCAGAACACGAACCCAAACCTGTCGCACCGAGCCTAGTCACTCGGCCAAGACCGTCTATCTACTGACAGATTTCGAGACAGGAGATGTTTTCTTTTCACGGATGTGGGTTGTCAGCCCTACGCCCCACGCTCTACTGTCATATTAGATCCTAACATACAGGAACTACCTAAGGTTTAAAGTGGATTCTGAACCACTATAAACATCCACGGCACCACCGGGACTCGAACCCGAAACCTGTAATCACTCGGCCAACAGGCACCAGAGTAATTATAACTACCAAAATTGCAATTACTCTAATTTATTTGTAGTAATATTGTCTCCCATGTCAGTAACGATGCAATGTTTATCAACAATAAATAAGTGTAATAAAAATTCAAAAATCTGCTTGAATTTCTTACCTAGAGATAACTAAACATTAATTGCCATAGCAACCCTAAAACAAAACCAAAATACTTAAATACTCATTAAACTTAGAAAGAATACTTTTTAAAATTTAATAAACTTTAACAATTTATATGCGACATGAATTTTTTTTTTTTTTTTTTTTTTTTTTTTTTTTTGTTCAGTACCTCCTTTTCCATGTTAAAATAAAAAAAGAAAAAAGTACACCGTTTCTCGTCGTTTTAAAATAAAATAATGGGAGTTCAATTCATTTCACCCGATTTTTAAAAGCGAAAAACTTCATTAGATTTTTTTTTAAATATATTGCTTACTTCTTTTGTTTTCTTTAAACACATTGAAGACGACTTTTGAAATAAAGAAGTTGTAAAACTTTACATTTTTGAAATATTATTTCTTTTTCATTTTCTTTCACGCTCAAAAAAAATTGTTTCTAATCTTTGAGAAAAAACCATCTTTTTTATTTATCAGGTTCTTAAAAAATAAAAATTTCACTTCTTGTTAAAAGAAAATACGGTACAGTAAATAAAAAGGATGATCCTAATTACTTTGGCGGAAAATAAACTAGACAAGGTTTAAGAAACATGTTATAATTATCACGACAATACGTATTTTCATTGCGTTGAATTGGGCAAAAACGCGGTTTTTTTTTATCATTATTTATATTTTAACACACAGGAAATTTTGAATTAAAAGACGATGATCACAATATGTGGTTACGTGCGATTCAATCTCTCAGCGATTTTTTTTTAATATTAAAATTTAAAATACAATTATTAATATAATTATTCGCTTGATTGCAATGCATTTTCGATTAAATATGTGTTTTTTATCATTTCAAAAAAAAATATTCAAAAATTTAGAAGAGTTAATTGCATACACTTTAATTTCAAACGAAAAATTTAATATTTTGACTTTAATAATATTTTTTTAAATAAAAGAAGGAATTTTTTTTTTATTAGAGATCGTTAAATAAAATCATCGTTAAGAAAACGAATGTAAGCTTTGCTGCATTCGTAACCAATTTCCCGCGTTTAAAAATTCAAAAAGATTGTTAGACTTGTTAATTTCAATAATTGTTCGTATTTAATTTTCTTTTTTTCTTCTTTATTCATAACCACCGACAATAGAATTCAGCATAATTTGTTCAATAAGAAATTAATAACTGTTAGATTTCAAAGCAACTAATTAATGGCAACTAAAAACAATAAGATTCTGAACATTTAAATTTCGAATTCATCGTCATCATAATCGGTGCAACAGCCCCATAGTAGGCCATAGCTGTTTGGCAACTGGCTGATTACGTGACGAGAGATGTTTACTTATTATGGGGTAGATTTTTCAGCTATTCCAACAACTAACAAACATCGATTGCACCCCAGGACTCGAACCCGAAACATGTGCAACCGAGCGCCAGAACGCTAGTCACTCGGCCATCAGTAACCAGCTACTAGTCAACCACTAATTACTAGTCTGTCTACTGCCCGATTTAACTACTAGTCAGCAATAAATCATTATTGCGCATAGTTACAATTAAATTAGTAATTAGAGTCATTGTAATTACCAAAATTGCAATTACTATAATTTATTTGCAGTAATATTTACGCCCATGTCAGTAAAGATGTAATGTTTGTCAACACTACATCTTTACAACCTTTTCCATGTTAAAATGAAAAAGAAAAGAAATTACATCTTTTCTCGTCGTTTTAAAATAAAATAATGCGAGTTCAATTAATTTCACCCGATTTTTAAAAGCGAAAAACTTCATTAGATTTCAAGAAAAAGATATTGCTTATTTCTTTTTGTTTTCTTTAAACACATTTTGAAGAGGACTTTCTGAAAAAAAGAAGTTGTAAAACATTACATTTTTTGAAATTTATTCATTTACTTACTTTTTTTTAATTTTCTTTCACGTTCAAAAAAAAAAATTTTTATAATCTTTGAGAAGAAACAATCCTTTTTACTTATCGTGTTCTTAGAAAAAATAATAATTTCACTTCTTGTTTGTAAGAAAATACGGTACATGGGTATTGGTAGAGTACGGTACATGGGTACATTCGAGACAGGAGATGTTTTCTTTTACAGGGTAGGGTTGTCAGCCCTACGCCCAACACTGTACAGTCAATGCTGTACCCAACGCTGGTCCTTTGTTAGCCCAACGCTGTACGGAACCCACGGTTTAAAGTGGATTCCAAACCACTACAAACATCCATGGCACCGCCGGGACTCGAACCTGGAACCTGTAGCACCAAGCGCTAGAGCTCTAGTCACTCGGCCATCAGGCACCAGAGTAATTGTAATTACCAAAATTGCAATTACTCTAATTTATATGTATTAATATTTACTCCCATGTCAGTAATGACGTAAAGTTTGTCAACAATACATAATTGCAATAAAATTCAAAAATCTGCTTAAATATCTTACCTAGAGATAATTAAACTTCAATTCCCATAGCAACCCTAAAACAAAAACAAAATACTCAAACACTCATTAAACTCGGAAAGAATACTTTTCAAAACTTGATAAATTTAAAAAATTTATAAACGCCATGAAATTTGTCAATTTTTTTTTTTTTTCTTCAATACCTCCTTTTCCATGTTAAAAGAAAAAAATTACATCTTTTCTCGTCGTTTTAAAATAAAATAACGAGAGTTCAATTAATTTTACCCGATTTTTAAAAGCGAAAAATTTCATTAGATTTTTAAAAAAATATTGCTTATTTCTTTTTGTTTTCTTTAAACACATTGAAGATGACTTTCGGAAATAAAAAGTTGTTAAACTTTACATTTTTGAAATTTTATTTTATTTATTTATTTATTTTTTTAATTTTCTTTCACGTTCAAAAAATATTTTTTTTAATCTTTGAGAAGAAACGATCATTTTTTATTTATCGTGTTCTTAACAAAAATAATAATTTCACTTCTTGTTAAAAGAAAATGCGTTCAGTAAATAAAAATTATGATCATAATTACTTTGGCGTCATATTATAATTATTTTTATTGCGTTGAATTGGGCAAAAAAGCGGTATTTTTTTTAAATCCTTATTTATATTTAACACGCCAGAAATTTTAAATTAAAAACGATGATCACATTATATTGTTAGACGCTATTAAATCTCTCAGAGATTGTTTTTTTTAATATTAAAATTTAAAATACAATTATTAATATAATTATTCGCTTGATTGCAATACGTTTTCGATTAAATATGTATTTTTTTTTTTATTATTTAAAAAAATATTCAAAATTTAAACAGTTAATTGCATACACTTTAATTCCATACGAAAAATTTAATATTTTGACTTTGATCATTTTTCACGAAAGAATAATATTTTGTTCTTTTTTGAAAAAAAGAAGAACCTATTTTGTTAGAGATCCTTAAATAAAACTTTTTGCCTCACCTCCCCCAAAAGAATTATTTATGAAACATTATCATAATTAATGCAACTTTTGCTACATTGGTAACCAATTCACTGAATTTGAATATTAAAAAAGATTGTTAGACTGCTTAATTTCATTAATTTTTGTAGTGGATTTCTTTTGTTCTTTCATAATAAGCAATGATAAAAAAATCTTGCGTCATTTATGCAGTTGAAAACTAATAACAATTATATTTCAAAGCAACAAATTAAATGCAAATAAAAGTAAAGATTAAAAGTAAAAGAAGAATAGTAAAAGATAAAAAGTAAAAGATTAAAATAAGATTCTGAACATTTAAATTTGTGGCTAGATCCCA
The DNA here is from genome assembly GCA_021605095.1 of Caerostris extrusa. Classification (NCBI taxonomy): domain Eukaryota; kingdom Metazoa; phylum Arthropoda; class Arachnida; order Araneae; family Araneidae; genus Caerostris; species Caerostris extrusa. The sequence goes on from BPLR01006773.1 coordinate 130,638, forward strand.
TAATTAGCATATAAATCTATGCAATGTTTTATTTTAGTCGGATTTAAAACAATCAATAGAAATTAACTCATAATATACCACATGAAAATTTCAGCCAATTTAAATAATCCATATACCATTTTCAAGTTCAATAAATTGAGTTGTGTAATTATATCAAAATTATTTTTAATGGTTTTTATTTATTTATTTATTTTATACTATGAATTTATGAATATTATTTATTCACTTTGTTATTCACTATTGGTAAAAAGAGATTCATGGACTCTCGATGGAACGAAAAAGACTCTAAAGCAAGGGTTATCTCCACAATTATTTTTACATGAAATGTATGTAGGTTTGCCGTTTGGAAAAAACACATCCCGGCTGAGCCCCTAATTTATGTAGATTGGGTCGCTTGGAAAAGACGCATCCCAGCCGAAACCCCAATTTCTGTAGGGTTACACCGGTTTCAACTGATGCATTCCGGCCGAACCTACAGTTTTGTTAGACTTCTCTACCAGTCTAACAAAACTTGAACTTTTGAAGTGGGTGTCTAGGGATTTGACAGACAAAATAAAAGTCCTGCGTTTCTTTAAATAAAACTATTTATTTGGTTCTATAATCTACAATAATATTTACAGTGGTTATTAATCAAGCGCTAAACTTGTGCATCTCGGTTCTCTCTCGTTGTTCGTCCGCATCATGCTAGCGTTCTCTTCCGCGCTCATCTGCGGGGGTTTCTTCTCTCATCCACGGGGATCTTGCCCCTTCTCTTGGGGTCAGAGTTCAAAGTTCAATACACCCCCACGTTGTAAACAGCTCTGTCAAAGACAAGCGGCCGTAGGGTGTCGCTATGTGGTGATTACCAGACAAATAAATCCCACATGTATAGCCGCATTCATTTCATTGGCCAAGGCTTAAAACAAACCCCTCATCTCCATTAACCAAACCCTCTCCCCAGTCATCATTTGGAAAGTAAAATTTTTAATGCATGACCAAAAACCGAGAAACGTCCGAGTGACCTTCGAAAGCTTCCAAACCTTTTCACACGCGTTTCATTTTCGCCAAACTGAAAAAAAAAAATCTAACGTGCATTCTGTTTTGAGCTCGCTTTCCGAGGATTTTAGTTTGACCTCAAAATGCAAACCCTCCTTCCCCAGTTGTATTTGTTACCCGACTCTATCTGGAGAGGAGATTTACTTTCTCCAAGAGCTCGCGAACACTCTCGCATGTTTGGCGTTTTCCGTTCACACTAAAGTACACAACTTTTGAGAAATTTTCGTGAAAACTTAAAAAAATGCGAATATTTGGATACCTGTTTCAAGAGCACTTGCAAACAAGGCTCACAGCTAAACAGTTCGAATGGGGATGAAATGGAGAAGTATGAATAAGCATGGCCTTATCAAAAATAGCAGTGAGAACATCAAAGACTACGCGACAATTTTTTACGAATGTCTTCAATAATAACAGCAATGTAAAAGAGACCAGATTCCATCGAAATTGTTATTTTATGATTATTTCTTTAAAAAAGAGAGATAAACAGAGAAATAAACGGAACAGATAAAAACAGAGAAATAAACGTGTATTAATTGTAAAGTCGCATGCACATTTGAATGCTCGAGATGCGAGTGTCACTCACGAAAGATCTAAAAAAGAGTTGTTTCTTGTTTCAGTTTGGACAAAAAATGCAACACATGCGAGAAAGTTTGTCAATTTTCGCTCGTCCTGTAGTGGGCGTTTAGTCACGCATCATTGAATCCGAAAGACGTCTAGCGGCCTGGTGGCCAACTGGCCATTGGTACTACAAACTTCAGGTTCGAATCTTAGCGGTGGCATGGATGTTAGAGATTAGAGATTCGGAATCCACGTTAAACTGTAGGTCCCGGTCTAGTTAGCTGGAAGTGAGCACAAAATTGTCGTAGATCGACAAACCAAACCAAACAGAAAAACGTCTAAGGGCTCGCTTGAAGATAAGATTTGTTTTTCTCAATTCAATTGCAAAGTCCGGGGTATAAGAATTAAAATATTAAATCTGAATAAGGCTTAATATCGTTTAATTAATACACTCACTCATACAAAATGTAATAATTCATGTGCAATCATGCACGACCTACTATTACTATACTACACCACATCACATCACTAGGCCTAGAGCTGAGTTGCCCCTATACAGTTTGGCAATGATGTAGGTGAGAAAAAGTCTGATTGGGCTCTGTGACGCTCTACGGTTATAAGAGAAACCCTTAAAGTGGATTCCGAACCACTGCAAACATCCATGGCACCGCCGGGATTTGAGCACGATATATGTGGTACCGAGCGTCAGAGCGCTAGCCACTCGGCTATCAGACCCCCAGATAATGCACGATCGCACGATCGATTGCCGGTATTGTACGGACCTTACTTGATACGGAAAATGTTCGGCTGTTACCCTGGCCTGCACGTTCACCAGATCTCTCGCCAATAGAAAACGTCTGGTCCATGGTTGCCGAGCGACTGACTCGTCACCACACGCCAGCCGATGCGGTTGATGAGCTGTGGCATCGTGTTGAAGCCAGCCGTATAAGTGCTGTTATTACTGTCAGAGGTGGTTGATATGGGTATTGATTTCTCAGGATCTATAAATCCAAATTTCTTGAAAATTTAATCACTTGTTATTTCCAGTATAATATATTTGTCCAATAAATATTATTATGTTATCTGCATATCTTCCTGGTGCAGCAATTTTAATAGCTAGTAGTGTAAATAAAATACAAAAGATTTAAATTTGGTATATTTCCTATATAGTGTCTACTGTAGCATTTGTATTACATATTTTATACAGCATTGCATGAATTAAATATTAAAGGTGTTTTCTCGAAATAAAACTGGCTTTTACTACAAACATTTAGAGCTTGCAACAAGATAATTCGGTGAGCGCATTACGGTGCTTAAATTCAAACCTCGAGCGCGTCAGATAGGATCCCGAGGGAATAAAAAATATTTCAACTGAAAGTGCCTTTTTTGACTTGGATGGGCTGGATTCTTTATTTTCGAAAGATTTATGATTGCGCTTATCTTTTGATTTATACGAAGTGCATAGGCAAGATTCAGCGGGCTCTTATGCATTTCGGGAAATAAAATATTGTTTCTAGAATTTCGATTTGGAAGTTTTACGGGCGAAACGTATAGTCATTGTCGGATTTTCTAGATTCATAAAATATCAAAATTTTTATTTATTTATTTTTTTTTTTTTGTTTTTGTACTTTTTTTTTATATCGCCATACAGCTGTGGTATTTATTGTAGTTTTCAGAAAAATGTTCGTGTTAAAATGTTTTAGTAGTATAATACTTTTTGTAGGTACATTTTTGTAACTGTGTCGCAAAAAATTGGAGTTTTAACAGTACAGGAGGATATTGGAGTATACAGTACTGCATGAATTACATCTCAAGTGATATTTGCTCGAAATGAAACGGGCTTTTACTACAAATAAAAGTTAAAAATTTTCGAAAAAAATAAATAAACAAATAAAAATAAAATAAAATAATAAATAGTGTAGACATTATCTTAAAAATATATTCTTGGCATTTCATTAAGTTTTTAATACATAAAGTGTCATGTTAGTGATCCGAATATTAGGAATCACCGAATATTCTATATTACCAACCATATGCAATTAATATCACCAATGATAACAACTAGGGTTTGGTTTGTCGCTATAAGGTCATGTTATGCCCACTTTAGGCTAGACTTAGATCGGGACCTACAGTTTAACGTGAATTCGAACCACCAACAAACATCCATGCCTCCGCCAAGATTTGAACCTGAAGCCTGTGGTACCAAAGGCCAGAGAGCTAGCCAATTGGACATCAAGAGATTACGTGTTATTACAAATAATGTTTTGAAATTGAACTGACTCAGTACATGGGCTAATGTACAAAATACAATAATTCCCGTTTTCTAACCAGTGGTCTACTTAAATAAATTAAATATAAAAGTTTTAAATTTGACGTATTTCCTATACTGTAGCATTTATATTTTTCAAATCCTTCTATTAGCTCACACTCTATATATATATCTTGTTCACATTTTCAATCGTTCATAAAATACTTTTTATTCCTCCACTAGAGTTCAAATACATCTTTTGAACTTGTAGTGGGTGACACTGGATGTTAATACAGTTTTTTCAAATATTAATTAATTCATTAAATTTAATTAATTAATTTTGGTTTTTAGATTTAAGGTGCATGTATCTACCAATAGATGGCGCCAGATAAACTTAAAAAATTGAATGAAAATCATTTATAAAAGACTTTTTGCAATAGAGTGAAAAAAAGTAGGAATTGACTTTAAAATTTTTTTTTTTTATATATTATTTGTTTTATATATATACAACATTGAAAGAATTACATCTTAAAGGTGTTTTCTCGAAATAAAACTGGCTTTTACTACAAATATTTAGAGCTTCAAACGAGATAATTCAGCGAGGGCGTTACGGTGCTTAAATTCAAACCTCCAGCGCCTCAAATATGATCCTGAGGGAATAAAAAATATTTCAACTGAAATGCCTTTTTTTGACTTGGATGGGCTGGATTCTTTATTTTCAAAAGATTTATGATTGCGCTTATCTTTTGATTTATACGAACTGCATAGGCAAGATTCAGCGGGCTCCTATGCATTTCGGGAAATAAAATATAGCTTCGAGAATTTCGATTTTGAAATTTTACGGGCGAAACGTACACTCATTGTCGGATTCTTTTTATTCATAAAATGTCAAGAATTTTGATTTTTTTTTTTTTTTTTTTTTTTTTTTTTGCACTTTTTTTTTATATCACCATGCAGCTGTTGTATTTATTGTAGTTTTCAGAAAAATGTTGGTATTAAAATGTTTTAGTAGTGTAGTATTTTTTATAGGCACATTTTTGTAACTCAGTTACAAAACGTTGAAGTTTTAACTTCAGTAGAAGTTAAAAATTTTAGAAAATAAATAAATAAAAATAAAATAAAATAATAATTAGTGTAGACATTATCTTAAAAATATATTTTTGACTTTTTGCTTTATCACATTACTTTTTAATGCATAAAGTGTCATGTTCCTGACCCAAATATTAGGAATCACCGAATATCACCCGAATATTCGAAATTACCAAATATCATCAACAATATGGAACTAATATCTCCAATGATAACAACTAGGAGAATGGAGGCGAATGCAGGGACCTTCAGACATATAGATTTAAAGTGCCCATACAGCGTAAGTACAGGAGCTTACGTTTCACTCGCAGGGCCTGAATAGCCGAGTGGCTAGCGCTCTGGCGCTCGGTACCACAGGTTTCGGGTTCGAGTCCCGGCGGTGCCATGGATGTTTGTAGTGGTTCGGAATCCCACTTTAAGTCGTAGGTCTCGGTCTCCTGTGACTGTAAGACGCGGACGTGCGTCACGGAGCAAAAGTCAGACTTCTTCCTACGGGTTCTCCATCACAACAGAAGCTGCCCCTTTACCTCTATCCATGTGTAGATCACTCATGGGATGCCCGTCCCGCACTGCAGGACATTGAGGATTGAGAATAACTTCATGGAATGCATATTGCTTTGTCAGCCATTTAGTGTAAAAATAATCATCCTACTTAAAGACAAATCGATTACTTAGTGACACGTATAAGACACAAAGCAATTTTGAAAGAAAAATGTTAAAGGGTTATTATAGATATTCCAAAAGGGTATAAAGTAAAGCGAAATATTCGGAATTAGAGAGCAAATATTCGAACACAATAACTTGGAAGAAGAATAGCACAATAAAACCTACCTAAACTAGTAGTGCATCGAAATGCACTATTGTCACCAGAAACCACATGTACGCAATTGTGCGATAGCAGCTGCCCCGCCATTCTCGAGAACCTGCTGAGTAACTGTTTTACACCATCTTTCAGGTTTTTACTCCTAATTTTCCGGTCGGGTAAAATGCTTCCAGTATGTTTAATCTGTTCGGTTTTGTTCCTTCGAGCGCGAATATGAATCGTCAGGTTATTTTATTCCTGTTTATTAATCTTATTTTTAAAATACAGCAATGGTTATGTCTATTCGATATCTGTAATTTCCTATATTGAGTTTACGGTATTGAGCTGCATATCTCTTCCTAATGGACATTTTTTTTAACAAATTTTTATGTTGGGAAATTCCTTTAATGTATCTTGTTTATGGTCCATAAATCAATTTTGGTGTTCATCCGCTGACCCCTTTCAACTGGAAGATATTCTAAGTATCTTCCAGGAATAATCTATAGCATATACAGGTGGTTATAAGAAAGTTTTATCAAAACACCTTGTATATACTATAGATTGAACATTATCATCATTGGCGCAACAGCCCCATGGTGAGCCAAGGCAAGAGACGAGACAATAGATGTTTTTCTTCTTCAGGGTAAGGTTGTCAGCCCTATGCTTTACAATCATAACAGACCGGAACTTATGGTTTAAAGATTCTGTACCTCTACAAACATCCATCCATGGCACCACCGGGACTCGAACCCGAAATCTGTGGCACCGAGAGCCAGAGCGCTAGTCACTCGGCCATCAGGCTCCATAGATTGAACATTACTGACTAATATTCTTTCATAACGTTGTTATTTACGAATCCCGGAAACAATGACCGAAGATCTTTTGGCACTTGAAAGGGCATGTAGCAAGTTGAATGATGGCCAGGTTTCACTCAGAAGGGCCTTCTGCAAAGTACAACAATTTTGCCCCTGCAATTTTGAACATTTGTGCCACATTTGAGTGTTTGCCTTCTCCTCGAGCCCAATGAAAGGGCATTCCAGCATTCAGTTTATAGTGTCCATAACCATCATGGAACACAGTCTTGAATAACGTTAGAATTGGTATATTACATAAACGGCATATTTTAAAATCCCCTAAATTAAAGCATTGCTAAATATTATTATTGAATAATTTTTTTATTCTCAGTGGTGCAATCTTTTCTGATACAGTGATACAATGTGCGTAATTCCAATTTATCATCTGAAAGTCTTGATACTATATTTGCAAACTTTTAACTGTTTCAAAACGCTAATTACATCATTAAATTTCCGCCTACGAGTAGAAACAATTTTTTAATGAATTAAATTAGGATTTACAGCATTATTTAACTTAACAGTTTAAAACCTTGTTGAAATAAACTGTTTGGAGGCAATTTGGAAAGTTTTAACTTGGAAAAAGTTGCGAACAATAAAAATTTAATTACTCTTCACTTCATCCTTCGGTTCCCTTTCTAGATTAAACGAATCATTAAAAGGAAAATATTTTTCTCTGTTTTCGAAATAAGCCGATGAAAGCTTTGATGTTTGCCGATACCCGGAGTTCTTAATTAAATTGGAAGCTATACAAATTAAATTCTCTTGCTAGATTGATTCGGCTTTCTTTTTATTATTTTTAATTATGGTGCTGTTTTATTATTCTTATTTATTTTTCGAACATACAATAGAGATAAAAAAAAAAAAGGCGGCATTACATTAATGTTCATCAATTTTAAAGGTGAAAACTCCAAACGTTTCAAGAAATTTCGAACTTCGAAAAACTTATTCAATTCCTTCTATTAGCTCACACTCTCCCTATATATATCTTGTTCAAATTTTCAATCGTTAATAAAATACTTTTCACTCATCCACTCAAGTTCAAAAACATTTTTTTGAACTTGTAGTGGATGACACTGGATGTTAATACGGTTTTTCAAATATTAATTCATTCATTAAATTTAATTCATTAATTTTAGTTTTTTTTTTTTAGATTTAAGTTGCATATATCTATCAATAGATGGTGCCAGATAAACTTAAAAAAATGAATGAAAATTATTTTTAAAGGACTTTTTGCAATAAGTGAAAAAAAAAATAGGAATTGACTTTAACATTTTTTTCTCTATTACTTATTTATTAAATAAAAACAACGAGTAAAAAGAGACTGAAACACGATTTAAATTTCAAATTTAAACTTTCTTTATTTAAAAATAATAAAATACAAAAGAAAACCTAAACTATCAATCAATAAATAATAGCAATCAAGTGATAAAAATTTTCAGTAAATATTCTTTCAGTTATGAATATGCTAAAATTATGTTAAGGCAGTCACGAATGCGAATGTTGAATTTAATTTTAATTCAATTAACGTAACTCTGGGGGTTAAGTTAGTCAACTTTTTCCAATCATATAGTTGAATTTTTTTAACTGGTGTTAAAATCAACTGCTAATTTAAAACCATTTCTATCCAGCACTAAAATTCACGTTTCTCTTAATGCCATCTATCATCGAGGTCGAATACCACTGCTACAAGTAACTATTAACAAGTAACTATTAATTCTTTGTTTCGTCAATTGGAGGTGACTGCTAATTCTTGTCAACGTAATTAGAATTAAAAGTAAAGTTAACAACTACGTTAATATTTGTATGATGCATTTCCTCTGACAATGCGAAGCTAAGACGACTTCAATTTTGACGAATTAGATTAAAGATCGAGAATGATTGACATTAATCACCATTGTCAATTATTCATTATGTCACTATTTTAATCTATTGTCAATACGGCCAACATTATTATCATCGGTATAAATCAGGGGTGGCCAATCCAAATAATCTTTAGGGCCACTTTGGAAATGCATTCTAACTCCGCGGGCCGCATATAAAATTATAGTATATCCCCATATTAGATTTAGACCCACTATAGACGTTTTTGGAGTGATAAATTGAAACATAATGAGTTATTATTATTGTGTTTATTATTATTCTTACATGTAAACATAGATATTATAATAATACTGATACTAAACGCACATTGTAAAAAAATATATAACACTAAAAACGATATATAAAAAATATATAACACTAAAAATAATATATAAAAAATATATAAATATAAAAGAAATATAAAAAATATATAAAGAAAAACGAAATAAAGAAAAATGAAATCCTTAAAAAAATATTTATTTTAATAGTGGGATATTTGTTTCCGCACTCTTTCACTTAGCTTTTGCAAATCGATGAGCGCACATCCTGAGTTCGCAGAATATTAATTAATTATTCTGCGGACTCATAACTGTAAATTCACAATTAAAACAGGCAATATCTGTCCTATATTCCCAAGAATATTATTTTAAAATCAAAGTTCCTTTTTTCTCATAATTTCAACAGTTAATGTTTGAATATAGGGATACACACAAAATGAGTTTTCAATACATTGGTTTTCCCTACCTAGGCCATTATAAAATAAATATATTTTGTAAAAGCGTGATACATCTCACGGACTGGAAAATTGTTCAAGGAGGGCCTTATGCGGCCCGCGGGTTGGCCACTTCTGGTATAAATAGTCATTGTGTATTATCCTTGTTTTGAAATCTTACATAAGCATGCAAACATCATGATCTTTTACTAAACTTAACAAGGCTGACTTTGATATTGAGATAAATCTTCCACATATTTGCTTCTAAATCCCCGTCTTTCATTTTTAAACCTACCTCTGAAATGTTTCCGACTGTTTCGCTACAAATGGCTGCTTTTTGCCAAACTTCTGAGGAAAGAGGTTTGTCTCACGAACCACAAAGGGGAGAGAAAATGTCAGCATAGCATTAAAGTTCATCAACTTTAAGAGAGAAAACTCCAAACAATTCAAAACATGCCGAACTTCGAGAAACCTATTCCTTAAATAAAAACAAAGAATAATGCTAGAGAGACTGAATCGCGATTTAAATTTCAAACTTAAACTGCCTTAATTTAAAAATAATAAAATACAAAAATCAAAAATCAAACAATAAATATTAACAAACAGGTGACAAAAATGTTCACTAAGAATTCTTTGAGTTATGAACATACTAAATAAGGCAGTAGCGAATGCGAATTTAATTTTAGTAAATTTAACGCAACTCTTGATGTTAAACTCAACTGCAACTGTAAAACCATTTCTATCCAACGCTAATCTGTAGTTGTTCTAATGCATCTGACAATATAGATACAGTTAATCTGTATGCCACAAGTAAGAGCTGCACCGCTGTTACTTATTTAGCACTACCCAGGGGGCACATGTAGCTTGAAGATATGCTAAGGATGCAGAGTAACACTACCCAACGCTTTCTACGATTTTATTAGACCGGCTACGATTTTATTAGAATGATTGTAGTGGATTCGAACCACTACAATCATTCATGGTATCGCCGGGACTCGAACCCGAAAAGTTAGTAACAGATACTTCAACATGTGGATACTTAACAATGTAGTTAAAGTAACAGATGCTCTAATATTTGTACGATGCATTTCCATTCATTCGCTAAAGTGACATCAATTTTCACGAATCAATTAAAGATCGAGAATGATTGACAGTAATAACTACTGTAATCATTCATCATATATTATCAATTTAATCTACTGTCAATCTTAATACCTGCAACATCATTATCATCTGTATAAAAAGTCATTGTAGATTTAACCTATTTTTGAAATCTTACATAAGTATGTAAACATCATCATCTTTACTAAACTTAACAAAGGCTGACTTTGATATCGAGATAAATCTTCCACATATTTGCTTCTAAATCCCCGTCTTTCATTTTTAAACCTACCTCTGAAATGTTTCCGACTGCTTCGCTACAAATGGCTGCTTTTTGTCAAACTTCTGAGGAAAGAGATTTGTTTTCACGAACCACAAAGAGAGAGAGAGAGAGAAATGTCGGCATTACGCTGAAACGTGATCTCGATCTAAAATTGCGTTTATGTTAAGAATATAATCCTGTGAGCATGAAAAGCCCTAAAATGGGGCTCGTAAAATCGAAATTGCATAAACAGCAAAAGATATCTTTCAGTTACAAAGATGGCACAATTTGTTTTATATTCGTTCAAAATATTTTCATTTCTTTCTCTCTCTGTCTCTTAACCAACTTAAAAAACCTACAAATGGCAGATTTTTTCGAAAAAAAACGTATTTCATATTAAATTTTGTCTGACTCGTGTCCAAGTAGTAGCTATGTAAATGTCTGGCCTGATGGCCGAATGGCTAGCGCTCTGGCGTTCGGTACCAGAGGTATGGGTTCAAATCCCGGCTTTGCCATGGGTGTTTGTAGTGGTTAAAAATCCACTTTAAGCCGCAGGTCCCGGTCCTAATAGGGTCGTAGAGCGCTGCGAGGCCATGGTTACTCCGCGTCCGTGGCTTACCATCAAGTTACACGCGCCCCTGGGTAATGCAAAGTGAGTAACATCAGTGCAGCCCTTATGGCGAAAGATCACGGTCTATTTGCCATCTGCATTAGGAAAAAAAAAAAAAGCTATGTAACTAGTGTGCTAGAAGGTTTCAATGCGCTAGCAGCGTTTTATTGCAATCACAGCATTCAGAAATGAGGAAATTCGAATGTCTTGCATCGATAATCATATGAATATTTTCACAACCTTCCAGACTCTCACTTCCGGGAAGGAACACTGATGTTGGAGCCAAGTGTGTTGAAGTCAAGGGAGATTATGTAGAAAAATAAAATCTTTTTTTAACTGAAAGTCGCAGTCTTTCATTGTCAGGCCGAGAATTTTTCACTTTACCATTGTAACTACGGAAAATCAGTAGTATTTGGCATTTATGTTGCAATCATTACAATAACAAAGCAGATTTGAAGTAGTTATAAGTTTAACTTTTGAATGGAGAAGGTTTTCCTTGTTTTCCGTAATAATTACGGAAAATCTGCCTGCGTAAACATCTTTACAGACTCAAAATTGTTCCTTCCCCGATATGCACTCTGTGCAGCTCTGGAGACTCCACACATCTACTGCACCGTCCTGCTCTGAGCAAGACTTTACTCGCCGAGCGATATTGGGAGGCTAGAGATATGTTAGATTAATGAACTCTGTTGTTGTTTTCTCTGTTCTTTTTTTATTTTTCGTTGTTCTGTAACTGTTCATAATCTGCCATTGGAAATAAAAATAAAAAAAATAAAAACTTTTGAATTGAGAAGGTTTTCCGTAGAACTACGAAAATCTGTAGTAGTAGTCGGCATCTCAGCTGCAACCATGGCAATAGCAAAGTAGATTTGATGTGATCTAGCGATCATGAATTTAACTTCTGAATTGAGGGAATTCATTTCAAAACCAGATTAACACCACGTAAAATTTCCATTTTAAAAGCCATCCAGACACGCCGACTGTAGGTTGATCCATATTTAATCCTCCCACAAAGGCAGATACAACAAAGAAGTTTATAATAATCGATAAGAATAAGTGTACCACAATCAAGGACAAAAGATGACCCACAGCAATGGCTTCTGGCTTATAAATTGGCCAACTGGCTTAAAAGGTTTGTGGTTAAAAGTAAATAGACAATGCCTATCATTCCGCTAGCGACCTCTGTTAAAAGTCACTGTTTTCAAAAAATAAAGACTCATCGTGACATTGTCATGTATCTAAAGCGTCTCGCATTGATCACGGCTGAGTGGTAGTTTTCAATATTTTCTTCTTACGACACATAAATGCGTTACGTCTTAGGGTAATTACAAGAAGACAATGTTATCTTCTTATCACTTATCAGAATGTTGTTGTTCGTGGAAGACATACATATGTGGAACATGAGGTCCACCAATGTCAACAAAAGATGTCCATGGTCTCTACAATTCCATTCATAAATCCATTAGATTCATAAGCAATAAAATTTTAAATTAAGCATGGCTCTCTTACAACCAATATTACTGAATCCCGAAGTCTCAAACTTAAGCTTATCAAATTACTAATTAGAGTACAACTGCATAATTATATTTCCCAAGGCGATTTCCCAACATTGCTATATTCCTATTTCACGTGAATCCCGCTTTTTCCATTGAACACGCCTTATAAAAAAAAAAAGAAAAAAGAAATTCCAGATCATGCATAAATTCCAGTTAAAATGCATGACTAAAAGAGCTTCTTGATATAAATATCTCAACATCGATATTTTGAAAGCCTGGCAGCGCTTGCTTGCTTCCCGGGTCTTTTTCAGCGGAACGTGCTCTTGGCCGCGCGAGGAATAAAAGATGAAGAGAGAGTGGCTGACTCTTTGAAAAGACCCGGAGGGAAATGGCTCCCCCAGGGACAATTCGGGATGAATGCCTGAGCAACAGATCGATGAGCAACGTTTAAGTGGACCGCAACAGCGAATACCATGCTTTTTTAGCACCGGAATGATGAGTTTTGTCAAGAGGAAAAAATTAAAAATTTAATGTTGTCACTTTTACAAACGCCAGAATCTGAATGAAACGTAGTATGGTCACACCATTAAGTCATCTCCAGATTTGAAACATTTTTCTTAACTTTCGTCTATATTCTATACTTAAGAAACAGCGAGAATCAAACTACCTCTTAATTTTTATGGCTAATTCTTAACACTAGTCTAATAACTGTCTTAAGATTTCCATCTAAGCAGCAACAAACTGATTTTACCATAATGTTTCCTACTTATGAGACAACGAGAATAGAACCCAATATATCTACCTCTTAAAGTTGTTATGGTTAATTCTTAACAATAGCCTAATAACTGCCTTTCGATTTCCGTCAAAGAACAACAAATCTATTTTGCAATTACGTTGTCTACTTATGAGACAACGAGAATGAAACCCAATATCTCTACCTCATAAAAATTTTATACCTAATTCTTAACAATAGCCTAGTAACTGAATTTCGATTTTCATCCAAACAGCAACAAATTGATTTTACCTTATCGTCTACTTATGACACAGCAAGAACCAAACCCAATATCTCTACCTCTTAAAATTGTTATGGCGAATTCTTATAACCTAATAACTGCCTTTCGATTTCCATCCAAACAGTAACAAACTGATTTTACCATTAATCTACTTATGCGACAATGATAATCAAACCTAATATTTTTACCTCTTAAAATTGTTATGGTAAATTTTTAACAATAGCCTAATAACTGCCTTTCGAATTCCATCCAAACAACAAACTGATTTTACCATTATATTGACTACTTATGAGACAACGAGTATCAAACCAATATCTCTACATCCTTAAATTGTTATGACTAATTCTTTACAATAACCCAATAACTGCCTTTCGATTTCCATCCAAACAGCAACAAACTCATTTTACCATTATATTGTCTACTTACGAGAAAACGAGAATCAAACCCTATAGTTAATTCTTAGCAATAACCTAATATGCCAAATAAAATTGGATTAGATGAACCAATTTAAAAATTTCAGCAAATTTTTCAAACACTAATAAACATGTTAGGAAAACAAAAGGTGACATGTTTTGGCAAGCTGTGGAAAAGTGAGTTTTTATCTGTCCACTGTGGAAAAAACTTTCTTAAAACTCTTTCAGTCCAAAGCACAGCCAAGCCCTCACTTCTGCAAGAGTGCGTGCGTGACAGTCCCGGAAAAGAAAAAAAAATAACAAAATAAGGGATCTGGCATCACTCGGCGGCGTCACGCGTCTCCATGGCAACCGGGGGTCACACGAAAATGCTTGATGGCAGCTATTACGCCGTCGCTTGAAGGGCCAATAATTCACCCGATTACATCTGCAGCTGAGCTCCGTGCGTGCGTGCGTGCGTGAACGGCTGAAATTCCTCTCAGCGGTCTCTGGATTCGCTCTTGTGGAGTGGGTAACGCGTTCATCGAATGGGGAACGATTCGTTTTTTGCACACAGGTGGTTCGTGACGGATTAATTGATAAGCGAAGTGATACTTGCAGATACAGGAGAAGTGATTCGCAAACTGCGAATCGCGGTTCGGTTCTCTAAGGAAGTGGTTCTTAAGCAATTCTCGCTCATTCAAAAAGCTCGTTCAAATTTAAAAATTTCTGCCACTATTGATGTACAAAAACATCTGAAAGCAGCATCCTATGAAGTCTGTATTTTATTGTAGAAAGGTAATAAATCTTTTTTACGAAAGTTTGTGCAACTAACTGAATAAAAATGGTCGTAGTGCTTACACAATATTATAAAATTAAATTAAAAATAAAAAACATGCTTAAGAACGAAAGTTAAAAGGTTTTTTTTAACTTAATGAAAATTAAAAAGGAAGCAGTTTTTAATGTTTTTATCGCAACCCTCCGAAATCTTATCGTGATCCCCTGGAAATTGGAAGAGGTGTTTTTATTAATTATTAATTAAATTATTATTATTATTATAAATTCGTTATAGCATTAAACTGTATTGTAACATTATTCTAAGACTTAATTAAATTGCAATTATTAAATTATTCTATGACAGTGATTATTGGTATCATTATTCTATGGCAATGGTTTAAAAACGAGGGTCGTTATATAAAAATTGGAAAACTGACCTTTTAAGCTTTTTTTTTTTATTTTCTTATTTATCTTGCTTTGATTTATGTTTTTTCCAGTAGTTTAATTATCATCATCAATAGCACGATAGCCCAAAGTGGGCCAAAGCTTTTTTTTGAAGAGATTTCCATGCATTCCTCTGGATGACAATGATCCTCCAATTCTTAACCTTTATTATAACAAAATCTTTTTCAACTGCGTCTATCCATCGCAACTTGGGTCGTCCTCTTCCTCTTTGTCTCTGTGACTTTACCAAAACGAGCCTTTTTTACAGGGTTTAAATTATTCATTCTAAATACATGAGTAGACCAGTTTAATCTTTTGATCTTAATAAATTTTATACTATCTGGCTGTTTATAGCATTTATAAATTTCTGTGTTGTACCATCTTCTCTAACAATCATTGGTATATTTTTTAGCGGAAGATTTTAAGGGCTATTCTTGGAGAAAATCTTCCGCTCAAATATACCCAAATGAGCCTCATCAGATCTTGCCCAAAGTCCATAGTCCAAACTTTCAAAGCCATAGATCAAAATATGTCTAATAAGAATTTTATATAATTTTTCTGATTATGAACTGTGATTTAAAGAGATTTTTTTAACCCAAAAGGATCTTATTAGCAGACACAAAATAGTTTAATAAAATACTAGATTTAAACTTTTAACTTCTTACAGTAGTTTGTCAAAAGGTTTTTATTCACAGTAACATATAAAAATTACATACATAAGCGATCCAGTCTAGAACGTTATTTGCAATTCTAGTGAGTAATAAAAAAAAAACATTGAAAAAATATTTTTCTAAAATCAAAATTTCTCTCATACAACATGTAATATCGCGTAATCACCCCCCGCCCCACCCCCACCCACCCCCAAAAAATTTTTTGGAAGGCCAAATTCTGCTGAAGCCTTTAGTACCATAGGCCAGAAGAGCTGGCCACCAGGCCGCCTGGAAACCTTTTAGATAAAAATTTCCAGTTATATTTCTAATTAAAATGGATTTAAGATGAAGAGGGTCTTAAGAAAAGCTTCACCTGTCCAAAATCTGTGCATCCTTGCTGTAAAGAAGGACTTCTCCCCCTGGAAACGCTTCGTTGGATATTTCATTGCGCTCTGTAGCGTACTAGTTGTCTCTGGGGAGTACACTAAGACCACTTGTCGCCACGACTTGATCCGGGAGACCTCTTCATAGTGAATGATGACAAAGACGTTGTTGAGCGTCTCTGTTCCCTCCGCTCGGCGCGCTTCTAAAGTTAGTTTTACACCTCTTGATTGGCTATTGGGTGTGATGCACTACTCATGTGGAGCACAGACCTTTCCGGAGAGTTGGTGTAAGGATGGACTAAAAAGGCTTTCTCCTAGAGGGAGTGATCGTTTAAATAGAGCACACCGGACGTGCACCTTGGCATACACGTTTGAGATACACTGGTCGTTAATTAATTTAGTTCCTTAAAATTATAGCAATTTAATTGTATAAAAGCGATTTAATTGTTTCAAAAACTCTTTATTTATTCTTCCAAAATTATTTCATCGCCAGTTTCATAGTAATCCCCTCCGGACACAATGCACTTATGCCAACTTTTTTTCCCAATCCTCAATGCATGCTAAAAAGTCATCGGTAGGGATGGCCTTCAGGGCGCGCGCAGATTCACGTTGAATCTCTTGAAAATTGGTCTTACTTTTTGGACACAGTAGTATGAAACAAATTTTCCACATAAGAAAAAAAGAAAACGATCATCCGTTCCCATGAAAAAAATTCCCATTTTTATTAGTGTATTATTATACATTGATGGTTGACCAAATAAATGAAAACTATTAAAATACACAAAATCTGTTAAACATTTTTTGTTCTAATGCAGCTGCCAAACACGTATACAGCTTTCTTGGATGCCTTTAGGCACGCCCTGCACAGACGTTACTCACTTTGCATTACCCAGAGGGGCGCGTATAACTTGAAGACAAGCCACGGACGCGGAGTAACAATACTTTACAACTCTTTACGATCCTATTAGATCGGGACCTACGGATTAAAGTGGATTCCGAACCACTACAAACATCCATGGCACGGCCGGGATTCGAACCTGAAACCTGTGGTACCGAGCGCCACAGCGTTAGCCATTCGACCATTCAGGCCCAATCAATTAAACATACATCAATGCAAATTTACCAATTTTAATTTTTTCTTTTATCCATTTGGACCGTCCTTTATTTCCAGATTTTTGGTAAATGTCCAATTGGGTTGAGAACCAGATTCGACCAGATTCGAAATCTGTCCCAAAAAAATTTCTTCTGCCTTCTCATCAGGAATTTTCGCATTATCCGGTCATTCCAGACATGTGTTTATGTTTTCGAATGATACTTTTCTGCTAAATTTTTGACATCTGCCGATTTAGCAGAGATTTTTAAGCACGCGAGTTCGTATTCCAAAAAAACTTTTCGTGTCCGAACAGGACGTATTTCAAAGCGGACATATACCGCAATTGAAAAACTTCATACTACAAAAATGGTTAATGCTCTATAGAAAAAATATATACATTATTATATCTATTAATGTCACCGATATAAATGTATGAAAATTAACAAATGTATAAAACTGTACCAAATATAATAAGAAACTAGAGAATGTATCAAAGTTTGAAAATTAGAGGCATAAATGAAGAATGAAGTATTCCAAATACAAGAAGAAGCACTATACAACTCAATAGGCAACGGAAAATGCCAAAAGTGATAAATATGAAACTTCAAGAAGAAGGAATTGATCAATTAAGCACTAAGAGCACTTACAGCCATTGGATATACAAATGTCTAAAATCCCAAGCCCAAACGTGAAGAGTGCTTCAAAACCATACTACTAAACACTTCAAGCAAAAGCCAAATTCTCCATAAAATTCCTTAAGACTAACGTTATTCATGAATCGTTTCAAGAGCTATGCGGCCCAAACTACCATTTTTCCGCCAAAATTTGCAAATTTGTAATATCACTTTATTTGCCTGCTGCACTTTTTGGATTGCGCCACGAACCCCTAACCAGGACAACATCATGTCAACACATGTAAAACCTAAATAACAAAAATAATAATTAATATTTAATATTATAGAAAGACTTCTTTTATTTTTCGTCACAAATAAAATCAAATGAGGAATTTTCCACGCCGGTATCGCAAGCATGTGCCGATTTTCTCACGCACTTTCCCAAACTGATATCGATGATGTCCGGAGCCAATCGATACCGTCTGAATGGAGGCTGTGCATTAGGGTGTCATAATGGGGGCTTATTAAATGCGATCCATGCATGGCCTGACACCGGAACGCACATAACCACACCCTCCGAATCTTTTGTTCCCGAAATATCGATAGAAAAATCGTTCCCTATAGAAAAGGGCGTTACAATGAGAAATAGTTTTTTCATCTCAGACGTGTATTTAAGATTGTACTGTTACAATGAGTAGCCAGTTTTTTTGATCGGACAACTCCAAGAAAATAACTTCTGTGCTGCATTGAGATTTACTTCTGCTGGAAAATTTAAGCCTGAAATGCGTAGGATTTTTTTTTCTGCCCTGTGGTAGAAGAGGTAGAAAAGATGAATGAAGCAATGAGAAAACGTAAATTATAGTATGCTGCTAAGCAATGTAAAGCTTTATTCAAAATTATTACACTCACTAACAACTAAAATGAAAGATGGCTTGAACCATCATTGTGAATTGATAGAAAATTCTTTAATCATCCTTATCTCAAGACGTTCATACAAATGTATTAACCATCAGTATATATTAAAGCTGCCAGCCAGACGACTTGAAACTCGTCACGTGACAAGTATTAATAAGGACATTGTGCACGGCTGCTGCGAGAAATTTGTTTGAATGGTTTATCAACTCATCACTTCCAACCCTACATCTTTATACAAAAACGTATGCTTCAGTAAGCTGTACCACTCCTCTAAGTTTGTCTCACGACCTTTTGCATCACCCTGTGTATCTTTCGATAAGTTTTTATTGTTATTCCATGCGGAACAACTGACATGTTTCGTGCCGAATGTAGCAAATTCTTTAATCATTCCTATCTCAAGACCTTCATACAAAATTATTAACCATCAGTACATATTAAGCTGCAAGATTCCATGAAACTTAACAGTAAATTTAATTGATATGGCATACATATTATAATACTTAATGGGCGCTTTTAACACCAGCAGGGCCTATTAACACATTAAAAGGGACTTTTTAACACCAGCACTGGTACAGCGCTGATGTTAAAAAGCATGATGCCTCTCGCCCATTGCAAAATCCTTAAATTTAATTTTTCAATGAAAAAAATTTTTGTTTTATCTAATGAAGCTGGCAGTATTAGACAGTTATCTTTATGCCATAAGCAAGGAAGCACCGCTGTTACTCATTTAGCATTACCCAGACGGCACGTATAGCTTGAAAATATGCATGTATGTTGTCATATGTTTGTCTCACGACCGTTGAAACACCTTGTATATCTTTAGACAAGTTTTTTATTTTCATTTCATACGCAGAAATGGACAGAACTTTCATTACAACCTAAGACAACAAACATTTATAGCAAAGCGAAAAATCGGAAGAACATTTATTAATGATAAACATTTGTTCAATTGAAATAAATCATCTTTTTACCACCCTGTTTTCCTCAAGTGCTGAATGTAAAAATTGATTTCGAACAGCAGCCTCACTGTTTATTGCAACAACCGGAAGCTATAGGAGGCCATCTAAAAACAAAAATAAGGAAGCAATAGAAAAAAAATGGCTGATGGATCTTCCCAGTCTGCGTCTGTCCCACTCACACCCATGAATTCCTTTTCATCCGATACACAATCGATGCCACCAAGTTATTCATTCAAGTGTCATAATGGGGGATTATTAAGCGTGTGACGTGAGAGGCCACACCCTTGAAATGTTATTCCCAGAAATGCCAAGCGGTGAACGCCTGCAGATCCATGTCTTGCCGTTCTCTAATGGCCGCTGCTGCTTAGCATTTATTTTGGGACTTAAATGATGGCGTACCTCAGGAACAGTTCCGAAATTTGGGGGTTTTAATAATTTAGAGTGGTCGTTGACCTTGCCTTGTCGCCTGTTTCTTGAACAACGGTTCAAGTTAAGAAAGGACTGGCAACTTGTTATTAATGAGTGTGAAATTTAATGAGCCACGTTTCCAGAAGTCTCGACGCAAAAAGAGAGTTGGTGGGGGATCATTTTTCTCTGTTTCTCCACAGGAAAATATAATAAAAAGAAAAGGGACGGATATTACACTGGGGGAGACATAAGGAACTTGGGCAGATGCTAAATACTAAACCTTACTAAATCTTCCATCATTTTTTTTTTTTCTGTGCAGGAATGTAGAATTGGAAGTGACGCGCTGAAGCACGAACATAAAAAATTGAAATATGAAAAAAAAAACTAATTAGTTACAACATAACTGCAAAGTGCTTCGTTGATTCAATACTTACAATAATTGTTCAAAATTACGACCAACAACTGTAATACATAATTCGTAGCTTCAAAGTAATGTTTGGCGAACAGTTGCCAAGAACAAAATGCCAAGCGTTCCGGGTATGCTTGCAACCGCAATGAAGAATCGAGCAATAAGGTCTTGAATTGGAGTCCCTGGAACCTCGTGAATGAAAACACAGTTGCAAACACATAGTAAGAATAAAAGAGAATGTGCATCAGGATTTCCAGCCAAAATATTTGTAAAAACTACACGTAACAAGTATCTATTGGGGCATTATGTCTGGCTGTTACGAGAAATTCGTTTGAATCGTTTTTCAAATCATAACTTCCAACCCTGCATTTCTAAACAAAAAATGTATGCTTCAATAAGTTGTACCAGTTCTCCAAGTTTACCTCACTACCTTTGAATCGCCCTGTATATATTTGGACAAGTTTTTATTGTCATCCCATGCGGAAAAACCGACAGAACTTTCGTCACAACCTAAAACAACAAACATTTATATCAAGGTGAAAAATCCGAAGAACGTTTTTAATAATAAACGTTTATTAAACTGACATAAATCACGTTTTCATCACTCGCGTGCCGAATGTAAAAATTGATTCCCTGTTTATTGCAACAACCGGAAGCTATCTGAAGCCATCTAAAAACAATAAGGAAGCAATAAAAAAAATATGTGATGGATCTTCCCAGTCTGTATCTGTCCCACACAACGCCCATGAATTCCTTTTCATTCGATACACAATCGATGCCGCCAAGTTATTCATTTAAGTGTCATAATGGAGGCTTATTAAGCGTGTGACGAGAGAGGAGCCGGCCACACCCACGAAATGTTATTCCTAGAAATGCCAAGCGGTGAACGCCTACAGATCCATGTCTTGCCATTCTTTAATGACCGCTGCTGCTTAGCATTTATTCTGGGACTTAAATGATGGCGCATTGGATTGTACCTTGGGAAAGGTTTGAAATTTGGGGTTTTAATAATTTAGAGTGGTCGTTGACCTCCCCTGTCCGCCTGTCGCTTGAACAACTGTTCAAGTAAGAAAGGAATCAGATAGGAAATGTGTTGTTAATGAGTGGGAAATTTAATGAGCCACGTTTCTAGAAGTCTCGACGCAGGAGGAGGTCATTCTCACAGGAAAATAAAATAAAAAGAAAAGGGAGGGACGCCACACTTGCGGAGATATAAAGGAACTTGGTCAGATGCGAAATAGGAGATTAGCGGTTTGTTTTTCGTTTTATTTGTCGCTCTACAGTCATTTTGTGCACACTTTAGGCTAATTAGACTGGGACTTAAGTTTAACATGGGTTACGAACCACTTACAAACATCCATGCCACCGCCAGGATTCTCATCTGAAGCCTGTGGGGCCAAAGGCCAGAACACTAACCAATTGGCTATCAAGAGATTAGCGGAGACAGGACTTTAGTTGTTGCTAAATATCTGAGAGAACGTCGATTGGCGCGTAGATCAATTTAATTTAGGTTGAATTTAATGAGAACATCAATTGGCCCATAGGTCAATTGAGTTTAGGATGAATTTAATGAGAACGTCTATTGGCGTGTAGGTCAACTGAGTTTAGGATAAATTTAATGAGAACATCCAGTGGCGCTTAGGTCAACTGAGTTTACGATAAATTTAATGAGAACGTCTATTGGCGCGTAGGTCAACTGACATTAGGACAAATTTAATGAGCACGCAGATAGCGCGTAGGACAATTGAATTTAGGATGAATTTAATGAGAACGTCAATTGGCGCGTAGGTCAACTGAAGACATTCTACACAGACAATAATGAGACGTTCGTTCAATAACGAGACGTTCAGACAATAATGAGAAGGCCAGAGACGTTCTCATTATTAAATATAATAAGAACGTCTATTGGCGAATAGGTCAACAGAGTTTAGAATGAATTTAACGAAAACGTCGATTGGTGCGTAGGTCAGTTGGATTTAGGATAAATTTAATGAGAATGCTAACTGGCGCGTAGGTCAGTTGAGTAAGTGGCGATATTTCATTAACTGAGTCGATTGAATATAAATCTGTAAATAAAGCAGTCCATGATATATTCTACGAAACCTATAGGTAATTATTTGTGGAAACCACATAAAAGAAAAACAACAGTCATCGTTACAAATTTTAAATATATATTTGAAATTAAACGCAGAAGTGACTAGACATGTGAATTTTATTAATTTTTTTTTAAAAATATTCATACCTAAAAATATTTTTACGCAACCATGTTTAGCTGCAAACAAGCTCGCGAATTTTAATGCGCTATTCAGCAACAAGAACATCGCCATTTGTTGAGCGCCATTTTATATAAGAATATATATTTTGTTTGGTAATAAATAACATAGAAATATAAAAGATAATTGTACAGATAAGGATCCTTCTTTCAGGTTAGGTTCAAAGGATCTAGATGAATCTTTTAGTCTACGATAAAATAGAAAACAAAGATTAACGCAAAAAAAGAAGTTGTCGTGAATATCGGTATTATTTAACAATATACTTCAATATAAAATGGCAAATTATATCATATCATCAAAATGTAGCAGAAAACTAGGCAATATGACTTAATGAGTAACCATCCCGATTTGACATCATGACAGTCAACTTAATGTTTTTTTTTTTTTTCCTACGTAGATAAATTTATAGTTTGTTTCAGTAGTAATTGATTACAATTACTTTATAAGTGACAATTTTAGGACGGTGTCGATTTCATCCCGGCCACTCTCTAACAATTAAACGAGGATGCAGGTCTGAAAATAGGAAGACCGGAAAAGATTGACAACTATCTAAACATCATTAAATTGTTTCCTCATTAAATAGAGATTAAAACACCATTAACAGCCCTGAGGCAACATTCATCTGAGATTTGGTGCCCAAACAATGCCGCTTTCTCTTATCAAACACAACAGCAAAAATTATGCCCCATTCGTCTGAAGCAGAATGATTCACAATTTCCCAAATTTCAATCATTAATCGTTTTTTACGCATGCGAATCATCTGTTTCTACAGAAATCGAGGACGTAATATTTATAAAAACTGTACAAAAACTAACATAGGTTTAGAAATTTTAATTTGTCATGCATGATCTTGATAAATTATCTCACTACCACATATTAGCGATAAATAAAAATTAAATGTATATAAATGATCACTAAATGTATATAAATAATAATTAAATGTCCATAAATGATAACTAAATGCGTATGAATGTAGATAAATATTGACGTATATAAATGATAACTAAAGGATGACTGAATGAATATAAATGATTGCTTAATGTATGTAAATAAATTTTAAATGCATATGAGTGCATATAAATATTTACTAAATGCATATATATCATGATTGTATGTAAAAAATGACTATTTACTCTTGCAAGAGTGGCACAAAATTCCCAACAGTACAGCAAAGACCTTAGTTTCCTCTGTGAGAAATAGATTACAAGCTGTTATCGATGCAGAAGGTATGCATACAAGTACTAAACATATACTGATTTTGTTTTCGCTCATGATTTTCTCAATTTCATAATTTTGCAGATACTTTTTTTATCATGTAAATTTTGGATTTTCTCGTAGATTTTGACTAAAAAAATATTTAAATGAAAATTTCGTTATATTTGTTTGTCTTTTCTCCTTCTGTAATCGCTATGTTAAAAATAAAATTTGTAAACATACTTTGTTAGCAAATATGATCATTTATAGGCAATTGCCAATACTTTTTTTATCCACTGTATATAAATAACTAAATGAATATGAATGCATATAAATAATGACTAAATGCATATATAGGATGGTTGCATATGAATTATGATTAAATGCAAATGAATGCATATGAATAATGACTAAATGCCCGAAAAACCTGTGGTACCGAGCGCCAGAGCCACTAAACCTTTCGATTAACAGCCGAACACGCTAGCCAATTGCGCCACGGAGGCGTTATAATTCATAACAATTAGGTTAGTCTAACAATTGAAAGATGTGTCAAAGCAAATGATAGTCGTCATGAAAGATTAATTTTGATCAGTTTAAATATTTACTAGGTACTATTATTATGGAACACAAGGAGTATCATTAAAAGCCTTGATAATAATATAATTATCAAAATTCAAATTTTACATTGATTTCATAAAAGAATAATATCTGGAATGGTTACGATTTGGAGTGACTTTGACAACAATTTTTGCGATCATGGTTGCTTAATTGGTGATGTATTTATTTCACATAGTGCATAGATGAAAAGTTAAAAAAAAAAAATTTCTTGTTATTGAGCTTCCACTTTTTTTATTTTAAATTTATAACTCTAATAAAGATGCTTTCAGTCAATAATTCAAAGAACATTTGCTATTTTTCTGTAGATGTCGCTAATTTTTTATTTATTTTATTATAGATTTTTATTGTGGATTTTATTATCGATTTTTATATATTTTTTTCATTATAGAAATAGACATCTTCATATTGTTTTCTTGATTTCTGTGAAATAAACTTAAAATATTAATTTTGAATTATGTGTAAATATTTACAAAGCAGCACTAAATATAGAATCCTCAAACATTTTGTAAAAATGTTGAAATATTCAGAGTTTGGAATACTAGCCTTAAACGAGTGGTAAAATATAATGACGCCCAAATTTTGTTTATTTTCCAATTTTCCTGACAAAACAAATTTCAAGCAATTTACCCAAAATTAAAAAAAAAAAAAAAGTTTAATGTATTGGATGGTTCATTTTAATGCGAAATATTTTCCAATAACTGCGCAAAAACGTTCACAAATATTTTACACCAACCGGATTGCATTTGACCCTGAATCAATCTCAGAGATACAGTTTATAATAAACGTAACCACGCAACACAAACTGTGGCAACAAAAAATATATTTTCTGCGCGTGAAATAATGGCTTCACGGACTTTTATGTGCATGCAAAAAGTCCATCAAAGGCTTAAAACTCGGTCTAAATATTCATGGAAAACTAACTGAATTCTTTTTTTTTTTTTTTAATTTATTCGAATTTTACGTCTGTATGCCAAACAAAGAAGATCTCGATGCACATTAGTTCGTTTTTTTTTTTTCCTGCAATATTTTTCCTTGTGCGAGTAAATAGTACTTTTTTTTTGGTATACGAAACAATGAGCAACAATTGCCATTAATTCTAAACTAGTTAAAGGTAATAAACCATTGTTGAAATATCAGAGCTTCATTTGTTTTTAAAATATATGTACTGCTGTATCTAATCAATATGATAATCTGCAGATGTAATTTCAGTGGTTCAAGAACTGTAGTGCACGAACAGTTTGGAAGTGGTGCACGTGCAGTATGGCCTAAAAGTTTATGTAACCTTGAATCTATCAAAATTTTTAAATTAACAGACCATGTTCAGAGACAAAACGTTTTCATAATTTTTTATGGAAATTTTTGTTATGCTACTGTTAAATTAGGTTATGAACATTTATGAATATAGTTAAAATGTATATATCAATAATATTTGTCAAAATTTGGCAAATATTGACAAAGATTATTTTGACAAGACAAAAGTTGGCAAAATATTGACAAAAAAGTAAATTGTTTGTTCAACTCTCCTAACTAGAAGAATATGTTAAACATATCAGATTGGTTTGCATATATATGTATGTGCGTGTGTGTGTATTGTTGTTGTTATTAACTATGGCTTTATTGGAGTTTAATCCACACAAACTTGGCCACTTACCGTAGAAACAAAAAGAACCTATAAACACATCAAAATTACAAAACGAATATACCAGATAGTCTCTAATAAAAACAACCAAAAGGCCTTATAAACAAGTTAAATGTTCTAAGGAAAAATTTTAAAAGCTAGAAGCACCCTAATAAAACTTCTCATGATCAGGACATGTTTTCGCTGGCCCTCCAGTAAAGAGTACACAAATCGCCATTCTGTTGCAAGTCCAGTCTAGAGCAAACAAGTAGATGGCCCTATTCAGTTTCTCTGTCTTACACAAAGCACATACACATATCAGAGTTCGTAATCCCCATTCTGGTAAGATGTTCGCCCAGCCAGTCGTGTCCAGTTCTTAATCTAAAATTGGCAACAGTCTCTTTGCTAGATTTGCCACTCAATTTGTTTTCCAATCATCCCCGATTGCCTTTCAGACCTTTCCTTTGGTGTTTGATAATAATTCACTAATATACGATGACTTAATTTTGTCCCGTTTAGTTCTCCTAAAGGTGTCAAGAGGGGTAGGACTTCTTCTGTATATATGTATGGGTTATATATCGTTATCGTAGGGTGTGTCACAAAAAATACATGAAATACATTTGGAAGTTTGGAATACATGAATTCAAAATCTGAAAAACTCGTAATTAAGCATTTGTATATCGACTACTAATGAATTTAGAAACCCAAAATTGTTTACTAACACTAAATGTCTGATCTGAACCTTAAAAAAATTCGATTATTTTTATGAAACTCTTGATTTGAACATTGTTAATAATAATAAATATATAATAAAAACAAAATAATAAACTTGATAAAATAATAAACTTGATAATAAAAACATAAACTTGTAAATACAAGGGCGTATAGATTAATTTATGTCATGCAAATGGAATTATAGTAAATATTAAAAATGAGTGTCGGTCTCCTGTTCACAAAAATGAACGCTTAAACACTTTTTTTTTGGAGGGGGGAATTCAACGCACAAGTGTAACTTCTTAATGTTATCATTTTCTGTCAATTTCTATACGATTTTCACATCGCACACACGAAACTTCAGTTGCAGCGGATTCGAACCTCAGCTCTTCTGCCCACTATTTATCATTCAGTCTCTTGCTTCTGAAAATGTGAATACAAAACTGCCACCAGCGGATTTGAACTTCTGCCCTCCTGCTGGCTAGCAGCGCACGATGCATCGAGCACATTAAGCAGTGTGAAAAAACTCAATTCACTAGATCGCTCTAGCCTTTTATTTTACTATAAAATTAATTTCCTATTCCTGCCCAAGTGTGCTGGTTCAGTTGTAATCAAGTTGCAGGTTCGCTTGTAGTCACTATTTCAGAAACGAGGAGACTTGATGGCGTGTGTTACAACATCGGTAAAGTGTCTCGCATCCATAGTCAGGTTGGCTGGTGCAAGTTGTTCAGGTTTCCTCTTATAAGACATCAAGTGCTTGGATGTTACTCCTACAAAATCTTCCGTAAAGGCAATATCTTTTTCTTATCGCCTATCAATGGGGCCTGTTGGCCAATTAGCTAGCACTCTGACTTTGGTACCACAGGCTTCAGGTTCGAATCCTGGCGGTGGCATGGATGTTTGTGAGTGGTTCGGAACCCACCTTAAACTGTAGGTCCCGGCCTAATAAGCCTAATATATGGGCAAAATGACCGTAGAGCGACAAACCAAACCTATCGATGAGCTGGTATGCGTGGTTCACATAAGTGGAATACAAATACCACAGATATTCCCATGGCCATAAAAAAATTATATTTCAGATCCAACGGATAAAAATTATAATGTATATTGTTCCAAACCTACTTTTATAAACATTTAATTTTACTCCATGTATTCTAGAATTCAACGGATATTTTTTAACGAAATAGTGGCAACAAAATTTAAATGAAAAATTACTACGCTAAAACTGCACTCTGGAAGTAATGAAAAGCAAAATAAACACATGTGAATAAAACATGCTATAAAATTAATCAGAATTTCCCGCAAAGAAAGAAAGATAATAGCAGAAGGACCCTAATTATTCAGACAATATTTTCCAAGTTAATGCCGCCATTTTTCGAAAACAGGCTTTAGACTTTATGCTGCATTTTATTAAGGATGTTAAACATTTACTGGAAGTGGTTTAGTTGAGTGCGCTAACTTCAACCGTGAAGTAATTTTTCTCGCACCATTTATAAAGAAATTATTCATGGTAAAAAAACACCAAAATTTCGCACAGTTTGTGGGTCTGCTTTAAATTGCTGTATACATCATGTCATTCATTGTTTCAAAGACACTAAGAATTTGATATCTATCATTTGTTTTCACATTCTTGGTTTGTAAAAATACGATTTCTTTTTATAATTCTACTTCATTTTTGCCACCAATTCTGATTACTTTCCATACTCGGTTCGCAGTGTGACTAGAATAACGCTAGCAAGAAGACATAGGTTTGAATGTACTGGCAGCATCCATTGTAACGTGTAGATAACCCTTTCAGAAACGTGTAGATGCGAAGACGATATAAAACTTATGAAAGTAATTTTCATCGATAGTTAGATTACTCGCAAAACGTTTCGCAAATATGTCACACAATTATGGGTCAGTTATCCTTAAAAGTAGACATTTTCTCATAAATATAGGTGACTGTTTGTGCTCTATATCAATGAAAAATGGGGTCTACAGATGCACCTAAGAAAAGAAAAAAACATGCTAGGTACTTGACTATGAAGTCAATGCCCCGATAGAATAAAATTTTGCAAATAGAGTGTCAGATAAGATGCATGTTAGACGTCGCACACACTAGAGCAGATTTTACCTCTCACACTTCCTTCTTTCTATATCTCTCATTTACATTTCAACAAGATAATACACAGCCACATAGGACAAACATTTCTATTGAATATATCCATATTTGTTAAACATAATCCTGGCCGGTTCGATCGCAAGATCTGTTACCAGCAGAACTCGTTTGGCAATCCGATGAGCCTAGGATTTCGTCAATATAATTTGACGATTGAAGAGAGTTTTTTGAGATAATCGCAAAGTGGCATTCGCGAAGTTTACAGATTTATTCCAAGCCAGATAGCAGGTGTGGGCAGACGCTTTATTTTATGATCTTTTAATGTGCCTTATAGACAGTAGTGACTTTTGTAAAACTTTTGGGAGAAATCACTCCAAATGTGTTAAACCATAATCCTGGCCGGTTTGATCGCAAGGTCTGTTAAAAGTAGAGTTCGTTTGGTTCGTTCTTTCGTGCGATAAATAAGAAAAAGTTACAACTAGTCGTGCATGGCGTAGTCTTATTATTGATGTGATATTCTATCACTATCTCCTTCGATTTTACTCCTTTTCCAAATAATAACAGTAGCGCATGCCAAAACGAGAATTCAACCTTCATCTTCATCATAGATAACATCATTGATAATTGATTGATTTAATTGTATCATAGATAACCTAGAATATGAGGCAGTGAGGCACTTTTTTTTTTATAGTTAATCCATATTGTAAAAAAAAAATTTGTAAAATATTTAGATTTCTTTTACTAAACATGCATTAAATTAAATACATTTTCATAATATGAGATTATTCAATTTTGAACGACACAATTTATAATAGGTTCAATTCGTAATTGCATATTTAAGAAACAACTATGTATTTATAAAAATTCACGACACCAGACAAATATTGCAAAAAGAAAGTTTATTGATTGGCGGCTTTTAGAGGCATCCCAAAGAATTCGTCAATTTAAATGGAAATAATGATTATGTGCAATCATAATTACACACACAAAAAAAAGAAAATTTTTGCAAAAAAAAAATTACGAAAATTTCGTACGAGTCTGAATACATGCTGTCGGTTTACGTTTCGTGAAAAGAGAAAAATAATTTTTACGTCTGATCGTTGGGTTTTACAATTCCACGAATAATAAATGCAGCAATACATCTCGTTCCGAATATGATTAATCTGTGATAACGACTTTTTCGTAGAAGACTTTTTTTTTTGAGCACAAAAGATGGGCGAAACTCGGGCAACGAGATGACTCGGGCAAACGTACAATTACGGGAGGAGTGTTTGCACGAATGGACTCCATTTTTATAATTGCGGATCGATGTCAGGAATGGAGCTCTGCATGGAATTCTTTTTTTTTTTTCTTCCTGACTGTGAATCCAAAAGGAATGCTTTTTTAAACATCAATGGCCAACACACAGCCCACTGACAGTAATAGCAGCTAATTAAATATGAACGGAAGCCTTTTTTTAAATTATGCATTATTTTAAATTATTATTGTAATAATTTTAAATTAAGGACAATACCTTCCAGGAATGGAATTTATGGAAGGGAACTATCACGACATTTTGATGTCTCAATGGAGAATACCCGGCAAACTCCCAACATGTAGCTTAATAATATGTACGAAACACTTACACATGTTGTTACACCATGCATTTCCTCCTCCTTTGCAGCCATTGATTTCACAAACGAGAAGACTCAATGTAATGGTGACAAAAAAATGTCTCGTATCGATAGTTAAGCTGCCTGGTAGGTGTTTTCTGAGTTCCAAGGGTCATTATACGAAGGACACGAATTGAACTGTCGTCAGTAATTACAAGAATGTGCATTCGCTTGTTAAAACGCTATTAGTAAACTAATGGGCATATCCATTTTTGTATCATATTGTATATCATAGACGATGAGTTTACAGAGTACTCAAAAGATGGAACTAAATCAAGAATTCTTAACCAAGTATCTACCACTTATTTCTAGGTTTTATGGGCTAAGTTCAAAGAGTCCGTGAACTATAATTAGGTCTTGTACATTGGACGGCTCGTGACTTCGCAGTTGTGCGCTACAACATAACTTGCAGTTGCATTCACCAATCAATCCCGTTTAAATATTCCCTTGCTACTATTATTATGGGGCAGGCGGAAGCACATAATTTAATCGTTTAAATTTCTATCTACAGTTTATTTTTGGTTACCTCCGTTAAAACGGTGGCCTGATGGTGGAGTGGCTAGTGCTCTGGTGCTCGATACCACAAGTTTCGGGTTCGTGTCCCAGCAGTGCCCTGGATGTTTGTAGTGATTCGAATCCACTTTAAACCGTACGTCACGGACTAATAGGATCGTAGAGTGCTGTGCGTGTAGTGTTACTCGCGTCCGTAGCATATCTTTAAGCTGCATGTGCCCCGCTGCTAAATGAGTAATAGAGGTGCAGCCCTTGCTTATGGCATAAAGATTAACTGTCTGTATTGCCAGCTGAATTAGAACAACAATATATCCGTTAAAACTATATTGACACTCGATAATTCGGATAATCCGGCTCGGATGTCGTCAGGATGTGCCAGATTAAAGTGGACCTTTATTATAACATTTTTTGTTCTAATTCAGCTGGCATTACATAGACAGTTAATCTTTATGCCATAAGCAAGAACTGCACCGACGTTACTCATTTAGCAGGAGGCAAGTGCAGCTTGAAGATAAGCTACGGACGCTGAGTAACACTTACCCCGCAACGCTCTACGATTCTGTTAGACTGGAACCTACGGTTTAAAGCATCCAAGGCACCACCGGAACTCGAACCCGAAACCAACCAGAGTGCTAGCTACTCGGCCATTCATGCCCTTCTTTATTATAACATTCAAATGCCTATATTTTTAATTTATTTTTTGAAAGATTAAGATTTTTCGAACACAATGTAAATAAATGTCAATATCTTTTGATTACATACCACTAATTAGACGATAAAGAATAAAATCAAAAGCTACTCAAAGTCTCAACTTGCATACGCTTAGGAAGATAATATCGACGAAATATGCATCACGTTTTGTACACCCGCGTCGAGCTTAAACGATATTTTAATCGAGCGCATTTGCGGTAATGAATTAATTCCATTAGTATGCATGAGTATTCCAAAACAACGATGGTTAAAAATGGCTCCCTACAAAAAAAAAAGACATCCGACTTCGGATATGACTTGATGGTCGCTAATGCTCTTTCCTCTGACCTTAATGACTCCGATATTAATTCATCAATTTCCATGAAGGGGAAAAGAACATTGTCATCCGCGCTTTTTATCCGCCCGCCGAATACTTGGATGGAATTTTTCAGAGGGAAATTCCGCCGAGAAGATGTTGCAACAGATTGTGCATCCTCCTACTCATTTCCAAAGATTTTATGGACAGGTTTATTTGCGTAAAGCAATAGATAACAATGGTTTCTTACTACAGTACACCCTACTATTTTCAGATTCTTTTGTACCACGAAACTGTTAATTAAATTGGTTAATTATTGCTTGGTTATGCTTACATACTGTTCATGAAAATTCAATCTTATAACGTCAAGCAAATTTTTACATAACTTTTCCATAATGACTGGGTACTTGAGGGGGAATTTTATTTTGTTGAATTCATAGCCCAATGATTTGCAAAGTGGATTGCGGTACATAAGAACCTTTTATCCGGCTGAATTTTTTTTATATCCATTATTTTCATGAATATAATAGAATTTTATAACAAGTAAAAGCAATTTTTGTTTTACAGGTGAACATATACTTTAAGTCCAATGGTGCTTTCAATTCCATTTTAAGACTTGTATAAAAGCTTTTAAAGATAATTAAGGTACATTTATCCGGCAGAAATACTTATATCCACGAATTAATAATATATCCATTATATCCATGAAATTAATAATAATTTTTTAACAAAATGAAAGTAATTCATGTTTTTACATTAAGTTCAACAGTGCTTTCAATTTTCTTCTACGACTAGTATAAAAATATTTATAGAGGTGATTAAGATATATTTAACCGGCAGGATTTCTTTTCTCTATGAATTTTTTATCCGTGAATATATTAATAACTTTTTAACAAATGAAATTAATTCTTGTTTTACAGGTAAACATATACTTTAAGTCCAATACTTAAGTTTTAATTTCCATCTACGACCAATATAAAATATTTACAAAGGGGATTAAGGTACATAAGAACTTTTAACCAGTAGAATTTCTTATATCCATGAATTTATTAAAAACTTTTTAACAAATGAAAGCAATTTTTTGTTTTACAAGTTAACCTATACGTTAAGTCCAATGGTGCTTTCAGTTTTCTTCTGTGACTAGTATAAAAGCTTTATAAAGATGATTAAGGTACAATTATCCGGCAGAAATTCGTGATTTTTCTATCCGTGAATCCATGATTTTTTTATATATGAGAATTTAATAGTAATTTTTTAACAAATGAAGGCAATTCTTGTTTTACAAGTGAGTATATACTTTAAGTCCAATGGTGCTTAACGGTTTAACATGATCGTAGAGCGTTGCGGAGGTATTATTACTCCGCTTCCGTAGCTTGTCTTCTAGCTACATGCACCTCCTGGGCAGTGCTAAGTGAGTATGGTCGATGAAGTGCTTGCTTTAAGGCATCAAAGACAACTGTCTAAGTGTTTACCAGCTGCATTAAAAAAAACTATATTGAATCTCGATCAAGTTGAAAAACAGCTAATCCGGCTCGGATGTTGTCCTCGATGCGCCAGATTAAAACGGGCCTTTATTATAACATGCAAATGCCTATATTGTATTAATTTTTTATTTATTTTTTTAATAGATTAAGATTTTGCGTACACAATGTAAATAACTGACAAGATCTTTTGGTTACATATCACTAATTAGACAATAAAGAATAAAAATCAGAAGCTGCTCAAGTCTCAACTTGCATACGCTAAGATAATATCAATGAAATATGCATCACGTTTTTTTGCACACCACGTCGAGCGTAAGCGATATTTAATCGAGCGCATTTGCGGTAATGAATTAATTCCATTAGTATGCATAAGTATTCCAAACAGCGATGGTTAAAAATGGCTCTCTACAAAAAAAAAAAAAAGACGTCCGACTTCGGATATGATTTGATGGCCGCTAATGCGCTTTCCTCTGACCTTAATGACTGCGATATTAATTCATCAATTTCCATGGAGGGGAAAAGAACATTGTCATCCGCGCTTTTATCCGAACCGCCGAATTTTTCAGAGGGACGTTCCCGCCGCGAAGATGTTGCAACAGATTGTGCATCCTCCTACTCATTTCCAAAGATTTTTATGGACAGGTTTATTTGTGGAGCAATAGATAGCAATGGTTTCCTATTACGGTGCTATTCAGATTATTTTGTGCTGCGAAACTGTTAATTAAATTTGTTAATCATTGCTTGGTTACGCTTACATAATGTTCATGAAAATTCAATCTTTATAACGTCAAGCACATTTTTACATAACTTTACCATAAAGACTGGGTAATTGAGGAGGAATTTTATTTATTACATGTTTGTTTGTATACTTCATAGTCCAATGATGTTCAAAGTGAATTAAGGTACATAAGAACATTTTATCCGGCAGAATTTCTTATATCCATTATATCCTAGACATGTAATAAATAAAATAAAATAATAAATAAAGTAATAAATAAAATAAAGTAATAAATAAAAGTAAAACAAAATTGCTTCCACTTCTTAAAAAATTAAGAAGTGGAAGCAATTTTTGTTTTACAGGTGAACATAGTGCAAGTCAACAAGTCCAATAGTGCTTTCAACTCCCTTCTACAATTAGTATGAAAGCTTTATAAAGATGATTAGGGTACATTTTTCTGACAGAAATTCTTAGATACGCGATTTTTTATATCCGTTAATTTAATAGTAATTTTTAACAAGTGAAAGCATTTCTTGTTTTATAAGAGAACATATACTTTAAGTCCAATTAAGTCTCTTCAATTCCCTTTTACGACTAGTACGAAAGCTTTATAAAGATGATTAAGTACATTTATCCGGCAGAAATTCTTATATCCGCGAATTTAATAATAATTTTTAACAAATGAAACCTAGTTTAAAAATAGACCTAGGCACTTATTTTATTTTAAAGGTTTTTTTATGAATTCTGAATGACAATGCTGGTTAAATCGTGAGCTTTATTAAGATTGAAGGGGAGCTTTATTATAACATGCAAATGCCTATATTTTTATTTAATTTTTTAATATTTTCCGAACTGGCAAAGATCTTTTGGTTGCATACCACTAATAAGACGATAAAGAATAAAAATCAAAAAGTTACTCAAATCTCAACTTGAATACGTTTAGGAAGATAATATCAACGGAATATGCATCACGTTTTTGCACACCACGTCGAGCGTAAGCGATATTTTAATCGAGCGCATTTGCGTTAATGAATTAATTCCATTAGTATGCATAAGTATTCCAAACAGCGATGGTTAAAAATGGCGAAAAAAGACATCCGACCTCGGGTATGACTTGCTGGTCGCTAATGCGCTTTCCTCTGACCCTAATGACTGCGATATGAATTCATCAATTTCCATGGAGGGGAAAAGAAGATTGTCATCCGCGCTTTTTATCCAACCGCCGAATGTTCGGATGGAATTTTTCAGAGGGAATTCCCGCCGCGAAGATGTTGCAACAGATTGCGCATCCTTCTACTCATTTCCAAAGATTTTTATAGGCAGGTTTATTTGCGGTGCAATAGATAACAATGGTTGCATATTACGGTTCAGATTCTTTTGTGCCACGAAACTGTTAATTAAATTGGGTAATCATTGCTTACAAGCTGTTCATGAAAATTCAATCTTATAACGTCAAGGCAAATTTTTACATAACTTCTTCATAATGACTGAGGAATTGAGGAGGAATTTTATTTATAGTCCAATGATGTTCAAAGTGGCTTAAGGTACATAAGAACATTTTATCCAGCAGATTTTTTTAAATCCATTACATTCATGAATCCTTTAGTGTCTATTATATTCATTTTTTGACAAATGATAGCAATTCTTGTTTTACAGGCGAACATATACTTTAAGTCCAATGATACTTTCAATTCCCTTATACAACTAGTATGAAAGATTCATAAATATGATTCAGGTACATTTATCCAGAAAAATTTCTTATATCCATTATATCACTGCATTTAATAATAATTTTTAACAAATAAAAGCAATTTTTGTTTTACATGTGAACCTGTACTTTAAGTCCAGTGGGGCTTTCAATTTTCTTCTGCTACTAATATAGAAGATTTATAAAGGTGATTATGGTACATATGAATATTTTAAGAGGCAGAATTTATAATCTATATTATATTCATTTTATATGAATACTATATTGATATCATAATTCATTATTCATCTTTAGTATATTCATATTCATGGAATATTATATCCATGAATTTAGTAATAGCTTTTTGACAAATGTTAACTTGTTTTACAGGTCAACATTTGCTTCCAATTATCCAATGGGGCTTTCAATTTTCTTCTACCACCAGCATAAAAGATTTATAAAAGGGATTTATTTATAAGAGGAATTTATTATATCCATAAATATTCATGAATCTATTAATATCTTTTAATAAATGAAAGCAATACTTATTTTACCAGTGAACATATATTGTAATTCATGTTCTACAGATAGTGGCACATGATCACTACACAGCAGTCATTTTAATTATGCTTAAAAGACAAGTTACAAAAACGTCATCTTTCACCGTGTCGCTTTCGTTAAAGGAAAGGGGACATTATTAAAAAGACCACATTATTTCAAAACTTTGTCTTACGATGTGGTGCGAATTAAGTTTGAAAAGAAATTCACAGCAAGAAATAAACCAATCAAAATCACGATTCCAAATTCAGTGATGGAATTTAGGGATGGTCTATTAGGGTGCTTAATTTTTCTGTTTTTTCATCCAGTTTCTCCAAACTGGCGTTGTGACTGACATTCCTTAAGTGAAAGTAAAAGATTACAAATAATTTTAAGGTATTTTTTTTTTTTTTCGAATCTCACACAAAAACATTGATATGATTACACAGTTAGGCTGGAATTTCTTACGGAACACGTGAATGCACAGTGAAAAATCTGAAATTTCATACGTAAGCTATGAAAATTATGCAAGTATTAAAAAGAAACCGAAAACAATAAGGGGTTAGTTACACTATTACGATGTATCTCAAAATGTTTCGCTGTATTAATTTATGCAAATAAGACATGATCTGCCACTTCGAGCATTTGCTATTATTGGACTATACGCACCTGTAATTATGGATATGTGCTTTTATTTAATTAAAAAGCTTTAATAAATGTATGGATATGTGTTCTTTATACAAATTCACAATTTTCAACCTGGAGCTTTTATATTTGGCACCTACATAGGCAGTGGCCTAAGTAAAACCGCTCTACCTTCTCTCCCCTCAGATTTCTGTCCTTTAATTCTCTTAATTTAATCAGAGGGTTTTTCTACCTCGTTAGAAATACAGCATGCTACAGGCCAAGGCAGTCTCCATAGCTTTCCACATCTGAGTCTGACCGGGGCAACAGATCGCCATTTGTTGACTCCCAGACCCTTTAGATCTCTTTCGTCTAAATCAACCCATCTGGTGGGATTCCTTCCTCTTCTTCGGGTGCCTTCAATTGTTTAAAAAGTAACTTTTTAAGTTGAATTTGAGTCGTCATATCTAAAAATGTGTCCCAGCCATCTAATACGGCTTACTTTTATAAGTTTTACAATATCAGGTTCTTTGAATTTGTTGTAATTCCGTAGTTATATTGTATTCTGTAAACATCGTTTTGCCTAACAAATAAAGGGGATTAGATGCCTTTTTATGAACGACTTTTATATATATCTGACGACGAGTTCAATGGTGCTATCGATTTTTTTTGTACGAATAGTATAAAAGATTCATAAAGAAGTTTTAAGTACATAAGAACATTTTATCCGGCAGTCAACTCTTATATTCCGACATTCCAGATATGCCACCACACAACTTAACAATTAAAGTTTGGTCAACCATAATGATGCTAAGAAATGTGGGCACACCGAGATTCTGCAATGCTAACAGATTGCATGAAGAAACTGCACATCATTGAAGCAACGATTCTGACTGGAAATATCAAAGAAAAAGACGTCTTCATTCCGTGAATTTCTACTTTTTAATGTCGTGAAAAGTTTATAATCGGAAAAAAGGGAGGAACAATAAAGGGGAAAAGAAGAAAAATTTCATTATGTTTGTTGTTATGTTCGTTATGTTAAAATTTCGTTATGTTAAATTTCTTTTCTTGACATCAAAATGCACTAAAGGTGAAATTCATAAAACAATTTTAAAAAACAAATCTAAAATAGATAATAAAAAAACTAAATAAATAAAGCAGTGGAGGAGAATTACGAAAATATGAATGCTAACCGTGAATTAAAATTTCTTTTTATTGATCCTATACTCGTAGAACAGGTATATCAATTGAATCACAAGGTGGTTTCTATTTTAACATTATTTTGATAATCCAAAATCACTGCATGCACTTGTAAGGAAAAATGAGACACTGAAGATGGTAGCGCAACAGTGTCATATGTAAAATATTAAAGAACCACATAACTCCGAATTCATGCAGGTCTGTGTATTATTAAATTGTATGCAAATTCCCTATTCACAAAATTTCGAAAACCACGCAATTGATAATTTAACTACGTTTGTACAACGTGAGACAGCTGTTAATTACGCGGAGGAACTGCATCTAACGTCATTATTGGATCACGTCATAACACATTTCTAAGTCGGATTATAAAATATGTAATAAATACGCTCAGGCAGTAACTTTATTTAAAAAGCCAAAAATAGAATTAGGATATCATATTTTTTGTTTTTGTATTTATGTTTATATCTACGCCTAATTCCTAAAATTTAATTTAATAGCTTGTTTACTCAAATCTATTCAGTTTGCTACTAAATATTTACATTCAATTAAAATACGTTTCTGTATACCAGGGATGCATGGGCTGTGGTCGCGGTTGTGTCTTTCTCTACGACCCATATCAACATACGTCAATTTTGCTTAAAAATTCATATGAGGTTTTTTTTTTTTTTTTTTACAGACGTTATAATTTTTTAATAAGTAATTAAGAGGATGATGATAAGTATTTTAATTAATGTCTTATAAGTTATTGGAAATTATTTTTATGACGCACTAACCTGGGCGCAGGGTCAGGATCTAGATCATTTATTTGGTTCTTGTCATAACCCAAGACAGTCAATTCTGAAGAACATCAAGACATTATCCATTGAAAAATGATTGTTTAAAAAAATTATTGTTTTATAATATCTCCAAACGCATGTTCCATTTAATTTTAAAATTGCATCAACAAGGTAGATGCTATTGTCACACAATGTGTATTAAAAATATTTAAGCCTATCTGAATCTATATATATATGTGTGTGTGTGTGTGTGTGTGTGTGTGTGTGTGTGTGTGTGTGTGTGTGTGTGTGTGTGTGTGTGTGTGTGTGTGTGTGTGTGTGTGTGTGTGTGTGTGTGTGTGTGTGTGTGTGTGTGTGTGTATGCTAACAGTTTTAGGCAAGAACATTTAAAATACACTTGTCTATCCACATTTTTTTATGTCTATAAAATTGAACCAAATTCTAAGATCACTTATAATATTTTTAATATCACGCCTTAAAAAATCTTTATATTTTATTATGCAATGGCATTCCATATGCTAGGACTTAAATCCGTCCATATCTAAGGATTCCTAACCCTCCGAAAAACAAATTTTCCCATAAGACATACAGAGAAAAAGGTTAATCCGTTTCAAAGAAAAAAAGTCCTGTTATTATTGGCCAATTATGCTTTTATGGGAGTTGTATAAAAGCATTTAAACGCTTCTTCGTCTTCATGGATGCAACAGCACAATGGTATGCCAAAGCCGTCTGCTAATTCGAGATTTCGAGACAGGAGATGTTTTTCATTTTAAGGGATAGTGTTGTCGGCCCTTTCAACGTTGTACTAACTAAACTACTAGGTTGTGGAATTTTATGCACATGGTCTAAGAACACTAATTGATAAGATTAGGTAGATCTAAAATGGTATCAAAGTAGTTCATAATGATCAAGATATGTATACATATAGGTCTATTAACAAATAAATAAATAAAAGTCTATAAAATTCCTTATTATTTCATTTTTACTCAAATCATACTTTTTGTATAAAATAATTTTTGCAAAAAACAGTATTTGTAAAAATTCATTGTATAATATATTTAAACAACATTCATTCAATAATAATGTTTTATTTTATGGCCAACTAAAATAGTAAAATATTATTTCTTATATTATATAATTATTTTTTATATTATATAATTGTTTCTTATATTATATAAAATATTATTTCTGAATGAAAGACGTCTCGTGCGAAAAAAAAAGCAAGAGGATAACAAAGGAAATTATTAGCAACAAAATATTTAAATTTAATTTTCTTCTATATTTGTTTAAACAAGGATTTGTTATCTTTTTTTAATACGCTTTATTAGCTTCACCTGTATGTTTGTATGTATATAACTGTAACTGACTTTTTCCCCTGGAGATCTGTTTCTCCTCATATACACTATTTAAGCTACAAAGAAACATTTACAGGCATCTTTCAGAAAGAAAACAGTTTTTAATACGCTTTTATATTAGTTTCACCTGTATGTTTGTTTGTTAAACTAAAAAGTAAAAAAAATAAATTCATAGTTTAAAAAATCTAAAAAAACACGCTTTTAGAGTTAATCAAATTAAAAAGTAAAAAATAATTGTTGACATAAGAATAAAATGACTGACGAGAAAAAGAATGTCACTGTTCTAAAAGCGTGGGGTGCTTTGTATGACATTTTTAAACTAACTCTGCATTTCGGAATGAAACTGATGAAAAAT
Source organism: Caerostris extrusa (assembly GCA_021605095.1). Classification (NCBI taxonomy): domain Eukaryota; kingdom Metazoa; phylum Arthropoda; class Arachnida; order Araneae; family Araneidae; genus Caerostris; species Caerostris extrusa. The sequence goes on from BPLR01006773.1 coordinate 171,750, forward strand.
TATAACGATTGATATCGAGCACCCCACGCTTTTAGAACAGTGACATTCATTTTCTCGTCAGTCATTTTATTCTTATGTCAACAATTATTTTTTACTTTTCAATTTGATTAACTCTAAAAAGCGTGTTTTTTAGGTTTTTAAACTATTAATTTATTTTTTATTTAACTAAATTGTATTGCTACAATTTCCTTATAACGATATTTGTTTAACTAGTTTTATAAATAAAATATTTCACATTATATCTTTTGTAGAATTTTATTTGTCAAAGTTTTCCATTTTCAAGTATTTAAGGTCATTAGAATACGAATACACTTGCCTTTGTTCGTATTCATTTTCCATTTAACGCCAATTTAGAAATCAAATATTAAATCAAACAAAAACCTGTAAAATTTCTGCAGTAATAACAATGCTCTAAAATTATACGGTAAACATTTAAATCATTATGTGGCATAATATATTTTAAACAATAAGAGCTGATTGTATTTTTCTTTGTTTAATTCTATAACCAAAGATTCAAAATATAATATGTTTAATATTAATAACAATTGTTAATAACAATTTTTTAAATTTTATTAAGGGTTATATATACGAATATATCTTGTCCTTGTTTGTAAGTAGCACAGTGTAGCACATATGAAGACAGTATAGACAATGACAAATGTAGTACTGTGTAGCACATGATATTTTAGATAATGTTTTCGCAAGCTTTCTTAGACCCAGAACACAAAATTCCGCAAAGATCATTCCAACACTGTTAACGCTGTTAGTGCTGGAGGACTGTTGTTGATTTTAACGTTTTATTGCTACAAAATAAAGATAAGTACGATATGTATTCAGAAAATGGTAAGCATGTAAAAATGAACGCAGGACTGAGGCTTAAAGGACGCGGGATTGATGATGAGGTCCTAACAATTAAATGTTTTCCATCGTTAATTTATAATTGTATTAGCAGCAGTTCCCATTTCCTTACTTTTTCACTCATTACTGCAAATCTATAAATGGCACATAGTTATTAACTAGTTTCTTCAGCGTTATGCTCTTTTGCATGAAGAAAGTGAATCTTAGAGTGGCTGCCTGCCCACTCAATACTAACTTGTTGGCACTAGAAGGATGCCGATAACTGTTGGCAAGTCGCATGTTCAGATGAAGGAAAACATGGAAATCTCTGGGAGCAGAATTGAGGTTGTAAGGTGGGGGATCAAATATTTTCTATGAGCAAAAATAAGAGTGAAAGGGTATAAAAGCCATTTAACCATCATTGCCCTTCAGAATTCTAAAAAAAAAAAATAACAAGTGCCTAGTTCATACTTATCCCAGTTCTTTAGTGACTAGTAGAAATAAATTTATTTACAAAAATTGATTATTTAATTTTGTTATAAAAAAAAATCTTTGAGATAAACTTTTTTTCTAAGAAATAAGATAGTCATTGCGTTGTGTTACAATATTGAAAATGTTAATTGATGTCGTTGAATCTACGAAATGTATTAAAATTACAAATAATTGCACATTAAAACATTTAAAATATTTTTCAGTTTATATCGGTATGTTGCAAGACTCCATGGTCTATTTATTAATAATATCTATTGCAAGCTTTCGGTTAGACATCACTTGTTGATTTCGAGCTGGACCCAACAACAAATTATCCTACCAGAAGGATCTGGTCTTTATCAATTAAACAAAAACTGCATATTTAACTTGTATAATGAATTACATTTTATTACATACTAAATATTTAATTTCTCTAATTTTTTCCCCAAAAAAAATTATTCTGTACATCACTGTGGTACAAACCAAATTAGTTGCTTAATGCAGATGGCCTTTTAATCGACACATGCCATCCATTTGCATGTAGTATGTATATGAATTCAGAAAAACAACGCCAACTGGTGGGGAAGAGATTAAGATATGGTAAAAGAAAAAAATAACACTCACTTCATTCTGACTTAATTATTTCAAAGTCCTCCACTAATGTGATTCTATTTGGCCTCCATTATTCACGCTTTCTTTTTTTTTTTCGGTGCCATTTGGAGAACGAATTAACTTTTTCATTTGCTCGCTTTATCGGCTGGCCGATGCCTCTTTAATGAACGTCGAGTTGATAATAAGAGTTGTATAAATTGAACGATTCATTTGCGGTGTATTCATTAGATTATAATAAGAGCAAAAAGGCATCATTAGAACATGCAGTTTGATACAGAAATCGATATGCCCCATGAATTTATTAATAATTTATAAGATTTGAAAGAACATTCTTATATTTACTTACAGTTCTTTTACTACACAATCTTCTTCTCTTAATAGTACTAATTAAAGCTATCTCTACTTAACCCATGCGGAAATTTCCTGGCCATTACCACCAAAGCGCATCTATGCACGTTAATGCAAAGTGGATTGCAAATGGATTAAAATAATTTTCCTGGTAAAAGCAATTAAGAAATTGATGAAAGTGGGAGGTTTTTATTCGAATAGTAGTAAAGAAATAAATAGATCTACAAAATCTATCAAAAATCAAAAATAGACCAACGAAAACTTACATGATCCTTTTGAACAGTTACGTTGTTTTCAAAACTATTCATAAAAGATAGTACATTTCCCATCTTCAAGCAAAAATAGCGGACAAAATAATTGAAGAAAAATTACATGAAATAGAACGAGAAAAAGAACGAAAAATTACACCATGTATATTATTACCATCAAGATTTACAGGCCAAATTTTTCTAATATCCATTGAAATAATTGTATCACGTAAAATTCGTGAACGTTGTGTAGTTTGTTTATCCCAAAAATTGAAAAGATTCATTGGGTTGAGTAGAGATAGTATTAATTAGCATTATTAAGAGAAGAAGATAGTGTAGTAAAATTTGTATTTTAAAATCTATTCCGCATATTTCCAATAAAACAATTTCTCATAAATACGACTAATGGAATTTTATTATTTGAATTATAATATGCTCGTGCAGAATAATTCATCATCAATAGCACGACAGCCAGAGTGGGCCAAGGCTTTTCATTGAAAAGATTCCTCTGGGTGATAATGGTCATCCAATTCTTAATCCCTAGTACAGTAAAATCCTTCTCAGCTGCGTCTATCTATCACAACCTGGATAGTCCTCTTCCTCTTCAAAACGAGCCTTTTTACAGGGTTTAAATCATTCATTCTAAATATATGAGCAGCCCAGTTTAATCTATTGATCTTAATAAATTTTATGATATCTGGATCTTTATAGCATTCATAAATTTCTGCGTCGTACCGTCTTCTCCAACAATCATTTTCCCTAACACTTCCAAACAAGGACCTGATGGCCATTGTGACAACGTGTCTCGCATCTGCAGTAGTATAGTCTGATGGCCATTTTCTTCTTAAAAGCAAGCAGATGCGAGGTAAATATTCCTGAAAGCTATCCAAGGTAGCAAAAGGCTCACCCCAGAACCGTCACATACTGTGCATAATCTTTGATGGGGGGTAAAAAAACTGCCCGTGATTCCCTAACACGATGCTGTTGCAAGGCATAAATTGCAAGATAACAATATCAGTCAGAAAAAAAGTGATTTCGGGAGAAATATATTTACTTAGATGACACAACCCAATGCAATAGGGGCATAAAAAAAAAGGAAAATAGAGAGATAGCAAAGGGTGAAACGCGCTACTTTACAGCATGAAAACAATGTCGCAGACACATGCAGAGGAAAGTGTAAAAACGGTGCCATAAACCCCTTCCAACCCCTTTACAACCTCCAATGTGAAACATGACCACCAGATATGGACTTTTTCTTTCTCGGCATAAAATATTTTTGAAGTACTTTCATGTCCTCCTCTCCTGAGGTGCTATTGATTTAATTATGAGGTCACGCAAAAAACGGTAACTCTTCATTATTGTTAATGAAATGGGGGTTGTTTTTTTAAATAAATGGTGCTGAAATATGTCTTGACAGGTGGTTTTATTAACTTATAAAATGAGTATACAAAGTCTGTTATAGGATACGAATAACATGATTAAAAAAAAAGCGGCCAAAACTATTTCGAAAAACTACTAAAATCCTCAAGTCTATCTGGTTAAAAACATGTAAATTCTGTTATTTGTTAAACTGTATAATCCAAAAATCGATATATGCATGAATTTACTAATAATGTTTTAACAAATCAAAGCGCATACTTTTATTATTGTCTGTTGAGGCCTGATGGCCGATGGCTAACACTCTGATGTTCGGTACCATAGATTTCGGGTTCGAGTCCTGGCGAATCCGTGGATGTTTGTAGTGGTTCGTAATCCACTTTAAACCGTACGTCCAGGTCAAATATGAGACTGTAGAGCGTTGGACGTAGGGCCGACATCCCTACCCCATAAAACGGAAACATTTCATGTTTCGGAATTTGCCAATAGACATACGCCCTTGGGCCACTATGGGTTGCGCCATTGAAGAAGAACAATTAAGATTAAAAACTTTTACAATCAAAATACAAATCATAAAAACATATTAACATTAAGAATACTATTAATCAAGTAAGTTATACAGATTTTAAAATTATTTGAATGTATTTTAACCACTTACGAGTTGATGAAAATACGAAACTGACTACTTTAAAAACAAAGACCCGATGGCTATTGTGACAGCGTATTTCGCATCTATAGTAGGATATTCTGATGGATAATCTTCTATCCTGTGCATAATATTTGATGGGGGTAAAAAATCTACTCATGATTCTCTAACACGATGCTGTTTTTCAAGTCATAAATTGTAATATAACAATATCAGTCAGTAAAAAAGTGATTTCAGGAGAAATATATTTACTTAGATGACACAACCCAATACAATATGGGGCATACAAAAAGGAAATATAGAGATAGCAGACGCTGAACGCGCTACTTTACAGCATGAAAAAATATCGCAGACCCATGCAGAGGAAAGTGTAAAAATGACGCTATAAACCCCTTCCAGAAATCGCACTGCCCTTCTTATCGCTTTACTCAACCTCCAGGTGAAACCTATTCGTGTCAAGCATTACAACCTCCGCAGTGAAACATTACCACCAGATATGAACTTTTTTCTTTCTCGGCATAAAATATTTTTGAAGTGCTTCTATATCCTCCTTTCCTGGAGGTGTTATCGATTTAATTATGAGGTCACGAAAAAAAGGTAACTCTCCATTATTGTTGATGAAGTGGGGTCGTTTTTTTTTTTTTTTCAAATAAATAGTTCTGAGATATGTCTTAATAGGTTGTTTTATTAACTTATAAAATGAGCGTAGAAATCTCTTAGGGGACGAATAACATGATTAAAAAAAAAGGGGGCCAAAAATTATTTCTAAAAATTACTAAAATCGATAAGTCTATCTGGTTGAAAACATATAAATCTATCTGGTTAAAAACATATAAATTCTGTCATTTGTCGAACAATATAATCCAAAAATCGATATACACATGAATTTACTAATAATTTTTTAACAAATCAAAGCGCATATTTGTATTACTACACCACATCAACGTACCTAGAGCTGAGTTGCACCCTTTACAATTTGGTAATGATGTGGGTAAGAAGAAATCTGATTGGGCTCTGTGGCCCTCTATGGTCCTATGAGACCGGGACCTACGGCTTAAAGTGGATTCCAAAACACTACAAACATCCATGGCACCACCGGGATTCGAATCGAAAGCTGTGGTACCGAGCGCCAGAATGCTATCCACTCAGCGTCAGGCCCCTTGGTCTAATAGGACTGTAGAGAGTTGGGTTGAAAACCCTATAGCGTTAAAAGAAAACATCTCATGTGTTTCGAAATCTGCCAGTAGGTAGACGGCTTGGCCGACCGTAGGGTTGTTGCGCCATTGAAAAAGAAGAATTATGAATAAAAACTTTTATAATCAAAATACAAATCATGGAGTTTTTATAGAAATATTTTTTATAAGTATTTTAGAGAGAACAAAAAATTTCTTTATTGCATTAAAACCTTAACGCACTTACGAATGTATGAAAATACAATACTCCTTACTTTAAAAAGTGAGGACTCGATGGCTATTGTGACAGCGTATCTCGCATCTGCAGTAAGAAAGTCTGACGGCCATTCTCTCCTTAAAAACAAGCTGATGCAAGGTAACCATTTCTGAAAGTTATCTAAGTCAGCAAAAAAGGTTCATCCCCAAACCAATCACATACTGTGCATAATCTTTGATAGGGGTAAAACAATCTTCCCGTGATTCTCTAACACGAGGCATAAATTGCAATGTAAACAATATCTATCAGAGAAAAAAGTGATTTCGGGAGAAATATATGTACTTAGATGACGCAAACCAATGTAATAGGTGCATAAAAAAAAAGAAAATAGAGAGATAGCAAACGCTGAACGCGCTACTTTACAGCATGAAAAAAAAATATCGCAGACCCATGCAGAGGAAAGTGTTAAAAACGACGCCATAAACACCTTCCAGAAATCGCATGGCCCTTCTTATCGCTTTTACTCGACCTCCAGGTGAAACCTATTCGTGTCAGGCGTTACAACCTCCATAGTGAAACATGACCACCAGATATGAACTTTTTCTTTCTCGGCATAAAATATTTTTAAAGTACTTTTATATCCTCCCCTCCGTAGGTGTTATCATCGATTTAATTATGAGGTCACGATAAAAAAGGTAACTCTCCATTATTGTTAATGAAATGGTTTTTTTTTTAAATAAATGGTGTTGAAATGTGTCTTGATAGGTGGTTTTATTAACTTGTAAAATGAGTGTGGAAAGTCCGTTAGGGGTCGAATAACGTGATTAAACAAGGCGGGTCTAAAACTTTTTCTAAAAATAAAGGGGCCTGATGGCTGAATGGCTAGCGCTCGGTCTCACAGATTTCGGGTTCGAATCCCCGCGATGCCATGGATGTTTGTAGTGGTTCGAAATCCACTTTAAACCGTCGGGCCTTGTCTAATAGGATCGTAGAGCGTTTCGGGAGTATTGTTACTCCGCGTCAGTAGTTTATCTGCAAGCTACACGCACCTCCTGGGTAGAGCTAGGTGAGTAACGTCGGTGCAGCGCTTTTACCTTAAAGCATCAAAGACAACTATCTAAGTGTTTGCCAGCTGCATTAGGAAAAAGCTATTTCTAAAAATTACTAAAATCGTCAAGTGTATCTGGTTAAAAACATATGAATTCTGTTATTTGTTGAATAGTATAATCCAAAAATCGAAATACACATAAGCTTACTAATAACTTTCTAACAAATCAAAGCTTATACCTGTATTACTACTACTACTACGCCACCACACCACATCACTGTGCTCAGAGCTGAGTTGCACCCTTTTACAATTTGAGAATGATGTGGGTGAGAAGAACTCTGAGCTCTGCTCTACGGTCATGTGGTATGTGGTCCAGTTGTACTGAGCGACAGCCACTCGGGCATCAGGCTCCCTTGGTCTAATATGACTGTAGATAGTTGGGCTGACTACCCTATCCCGTAAAAAGAAAAATATATCGTGCTTCAGAATTTGAAAATAGCCTTGGCCCACAGTAAGGTTGTTGCACTCTTAAAGGAGATGAAGAATTCTGAATAAAAACTTTTATAATCAAAATACAAATTATAAAAAAATATTTCTATAAAAACACTAAAAATATTTTAGGGAGATCGAAAAATTACTTAATTGTATTATAACCTTAACGCACTTATGAATGTATGAAAAAACAATGACTCCGTGGCTATTGTGACAGCGTATCTCGCATCTATAGTAGGATAGTCTGATTGATGGCCATTTTCTTCTTAAAAACAAGCAAACGCGAGGTAAATATTTCTGAAAGTTATCCAAGACAGCAAACAAGGCTCATCTCAGACCCGTCACATACTGTGCATAATCTTTGATGGGGAAAAAACTGCCCGTGATTCTCTAACACGAGACATAAATTGTAATGTAAACAATATCAGTCAGGAAAAAAAGGATTTCGGGAGAAATATATTTACATTAGATGACACAACCCAATGCAATAGGGGCATGAAAAAGAAAATAGAGAGATAGCAATTTACAGCGCGCTTTAAGCAATTTACAGCAATTACAATTAGCAATTTACAGCAATTTTAAGCGCTACTTTACAGCATGAAGAAATATCGCAGACACATGCAGAGGAAAGTGTTAAAACGGCGCTATAAACCCCTTCCAGAAATCGCATGGTACTTCTTATCGCTTTACTCGACCTCCAGGTGAAACCTATTCGTGTCAGGCGTTACAACCTCCACAGTGAAACATGACCACCAGATATGAACTTTTTCTTTCTCGGCATAAAATATTTTTGAAGTACCTCTCCCAGGGTGTAATCGATTTAATTATGATGTCACGCGAAAAACGGTAACTCTCCGTTATTGTTAATGAAATGAAGGGTTATTTTTTTTTAAATAAATGATTCTGAAATATGTCTTAATAGGTTGTTTATTAACTTATAAAATGAGAGCAGAAAGTCTGTTGGGGATCGAATAACATGATTAAAAAAAGGCGGCCAAACACTATTTCTAAAAATTACTAAAATTGTCAAGTCTGTCTGGTTAAAATCTGGTTTTCTGGTTCTAAACATAAAACTTATACTGGTTAAAAACATATGTTGAACAGTCCAATCCTGTCAAACAGTCTGAGCCTGTTATTTATTGAACAATATTATCAAAAATCTATACACACATGAATTTACTAATAATGTCTTAGCAAGTTAAAGTGCATACTTGTATTATTGTATATCCAATTCAGGTTGCACAATGCCAAATCCACAGAATTCATTTTAATTTTTGCTAATGTGCGTATCAAAAAAGGACGCCATCTTTTGTCTTGGCATTGTCGTTAAAGGAAAAGAATTCCATGGTCGAAATTTATTGCAAAAACTTCATCGTACGCTACGGTGCGTATTGGATTTGGAAAGTAATTCACAACGGAAAATAAACCAGCCGAGGTAATGATTCAGTTAAAATGTTTTAATAGTCAAATAAGTTTAGTGCAAATTTTTGATGAAATTGAATGGTATAATAGGCAACGAAGCGATAAGCCGCAAGTGGACGAAGGGATTGCAGAAATATTTTGCCCGAATCTTCTTAGAAAAATTCTGAAAAGGTTATTCGGGCAGGATGATGTTTCTCTTACGGAACATATGAACGAATCGTGATGAAGTTAAAAACCTTGTTGCAAAAAAAGAAGGAGCTAAAAACTAAGTAGAAACTTGTTGTTGAGCCCTCAGCTTTCAAGGTAAAATTCTAGGTGAGTGCCTGCCTGTATCCGTGACACTATTTCACGTTATGCTTCATATCTAACACTCAGTATGGCCTCGTAGATACCACTGATCATGTATCGAAATTGAAAGGTTTTCGGATCAAGTCCTGACAAGCAAAACCTAGTCAATTCTCCAGTGTCCGCCATAAGGATGGGCAGGATAAATCTCCAAATTGTTTAAGTTCTTTCATTAAATTCCGATAAAAATAAAAATGTTCGAGATCTCCCTTACATGTCCATTTCAAAAAGTTTTTGTTTCAAATAATCGCACACAATGTCCCCTCGCTTCCCTGAGTACTACTGAATCTGCTATATATTTATAGCTCTAGTCACAAAGAACTTCATGTTAAAGCACTCAATATTTTAAAATAATCGTGAAGCAATTTTATTCTTCCACAGACTCAGAATAAAGCGAGTATGAATTTATAAAATCCTCCAATTTTTCTGATGACAATGAATAATTTTCAATGTGTAACGATCGTGTCAAATGGGAGTTACCCACATTGTGGCTCAAATTCAAATCCACTGGCGGCATCCATTGCAGTCACTGTTTTCAGATACAGGAGACTAAATAAGGTGCTTGACATGAGAGTCTCTAGAATTTTTTTCCATACGTCCCACAATTGCTGAGCAATTAACCCTCAAAAGTTATTCAGAATGGCAATGTCCTCTCTTCATCACCCGTCAGTATTCTATTAGTGGTACATCATCATCATCCTCATTACCATCATCATAATCAGGAGCCCAACAGCCCCATGGTGGTAAAAATAAAACATCTCATGTTTTGGAATCTGCCAGTAACAGAGGCCCTTGGTCAATCATGAGGTTGTTGCGCCATTGAAAACAAAGAAGAATGCACAATTTAAAGTTTAATCCAAACATCCATGTCACCACCGGGACTCAAACCCGAAACCTGAGGCACCGAGAACCAGAGCGCTAATCATTCAGTCGTTCAGCCGTCTAGGTACATGAAGCCCACCAATATTCAATGAAAGCAATAATGTGAGTTACCTTTACTTTACGGAAAATTTAAACATGTAATCTAAATTTAAATCAAAAACAACTGTAACTCAATACGGTTCTAAATGACGGTATTACGTTAAACATTTATACAAAGAAATGCATACTAAAAACCCATTCAGACTTTCTTCTCAAACTATTTCTGGTATGAATATAATTTGAAAAGAAACTGGGCAATCAATTTATATTTACTTTATATGAGGAAATTTCCCAATTATACTTCAAGAGGTTTATTTAACTATTCAGGGGCGGAATTTTCAATAAGCCAGAAGTCAAATGAAGAGCGAATAGTTACTACCGTCAACAGAGCCCTATCCATTCAAATTAGCCGGATAAAAGGCTCGTTTTGGAATTCAATGAGGGCGATTCGAATCAATTCAAAGCGCGTCTCCGTTGAAATGATCTTGAAGAAAATCAAAAAACACCAGAGATTGGAGAGTCCGATGTTCAAAAAATTCTTCCAATAAAAAGAAAAACTGTAAATAGTTTCAACTTGATACATTTAAAAATCGCAATCAGCCTGAAAAATATCGAGAAAAGTTTTTATCTTTTTAATTTAATACAGTTTTACACCCTTGAGGAATTTCTAAAAGACTTGATACAGAGACTGTTATACTTTTTTTTTTTGTACTGGTTTTTAATTGCAAATATTAAATTATTAATGGAAAAAATTTAATAAAAATTTTATTTTATGATTCAAAATAATAATGGCAGTGTTATCTTTCAATTAATGAAATTCAATATAATTTTTTTCATCTTAAGTTGTTGTTGTTTCTTATCTTACTTGGTAGACATCTAGACCAAGCCCATGGTCTAACCAGGGCTTAATCTTGGTCAACACGGGTCTTCAATCCGTGTGGTTTCATGGTTGTCTGTGATGAAGAACCCGTAGGTAGAAGTCTGACTTAGCTTCGTGATGTTAACTTTTACTGGGTAAGGATCTTACAACGCAACGCTCTACAGTCATATGAGACTGGGACCTACAGCTTAAAAAAGATTCCGAAGCACTCCAAACATCCATGGCACCACCGGGACTCGAACCCGGAAACCTGTGGCACCAAAGCGCCAGAGCGCTAATCATTCACCCGTTAGGCCCCTAGTGGTACATGAAGACAAACCAATATTCAATGAAAGAAAAGAAATAATGTGAGTTACCTTTACTTTTTACGGAAAATTTAACATGCAATGCAATCTAAATTTAAAACCAAACAAATGCTACTCAATACAGTTTTAAATGACGATATTGCTTTAAACATTTATACAAATAAATGCACATACTAAAGCCCATTCAGTCTTCTAACTTCAGGTATGAATATAATTTGAAAAGAAATATGGGCAATCAATTTATATTTACTTATATGAGGCAATTTCCCAATTATACTTCAAGACTTTTATTTAACTATTCAGAAGGCGGAATTTCCTCAATAAACCAGAAGTCAAATGAAGAGCGAATAGTTCACTGTCAACAGAGCCCCTATCCATTCAAATTAGCCGGATGAAGGCCTGTTTTGGAATTCAATTAGCGCGATTCGAAATCAATTCAAAGCGCGTCTCCGTTGAAATGATCTTGAAGAAAATCAAAAACACCAGAGACTTCGGAACACGGATGTTCTGAATTCTTCCAATAACGAAAAACTGTAAATAGTTTCAACTGATACATTTAAAATCTCTCAAGTCTGAAAAATCGAGAAATGTTTTTATCTTTTAATTTAATGACAGTTTTCACACTTTTAGGATTTCTTAAAAACTTGATACGAGACTGTTACAAATTTTTTTCTTCCTTTATATTGGTAGTTTAATTGCAAATATTTCTGAAGGTTTGATACAAGACTGTTATAAAACATTTTCTTTTTTTATACTGGTTTTTAATTGCAAGTATTAAATTATTATTGGAAAATCTATTTTATAATTTCAAACTTGTGGTGTTATCTTTTTCAATTAAAGAAATTTAGTATCAATTTTTTTATCATAACTTGTTGCTGTTTCTTGGTCCCACTTGGCCTAGACAAAGCCCACGAACCCGTGTGGACTCATGGTTGAAGGGAAGGGGGCAGCTTCTGTTGAGATGTGAAGAACCCGTAGGGGTAGAAGTCTGACTCAGCTTCGTGATGTTAACTGTTTAAGGGAAGGGTTGTTAGCCCTACGCGCAACGCTCACAGTCATATAAGACTGGCACCTACAGCTTAAAGTAGACTCCGAAGCACTGCAAACATCCATGGCACATCCTGGGACTTGAACCCGAAAATTGTGAGCGCCAGAGTGCTAGTCATTCAGCCATCAGGCCCCTAGTGGTACATGAGCTCCACTAATATCCAGTGAAAAGAAATAATGTGAGTTACCTTTTACTTTAGGAAAATAAACAGGGGCCTTTAATCTAAATTTAAATTAAAAACAACCACTGCTCAATATCGTTTTAAATGACGATATTGCGTTAAATATTTGTACAAAGAAATGCACGTACTAAAAGCCCATTCAGTCCTTCTAATTTCTCATATGAATATAATTTGAAAGAAATATGGGCAATCAATTTTATATTTACTTTTATATGAGAAATTTCCAATTATACTTCAAGAGGTTTATTTAACTATTCAGAGGGCGGAATTCCCATTCAATAAACCAGAAGTCAAACGCAGAGCGAAATAGTTACTACTGTCAACAGAGCCCTATCCATTCAAATTAGCCGGATGAAGGCTCGTTTTGGAATTCAATGAGCGCGATTCAAATCCAATTCAAAGCGCGTCTCCGTTGAAATGGCTCGAAGAAAATCAAAAACACCAGAGAATTCGGAGTCCGATGTTCGGAATTCTTCCAATAACGAAAAACTGTAAATAGTTTCAACTTGATACATTTAAACTATCTAGTAGTCTGAAAAAATCGAGAAAGTTTTATCTGTTTTAATTTAATGCAGTTTTCACACCTTGAGGATTTCTTAAAAGGCTTGATACGAGACAGTAACGAACTTTTCTTTTCTTATATTGGTTTTTAATTGCAAATATTAAATTATTAATGGAATAAATTTAATAAAAATTAATTTATGATTCAAAACATTGTGGTGTTATCTTTCAATTAAAGTAACTCAGTATAATTTTTTATCATAAGTTGTTGCTATTTTCTTATCCTACTTGATAGACATATAGACCAAGCCCATGGTCTAACCCGGGCTTGGTCGTGGTCTATACGGCTGGTCTACTCTTCAAACCGTGGGGTTTCATGGTTGAAGGGAAAGAGGGCAGCTTCTGTTGAGATGAAGAACCCGTAGGTAGAAGTCTGACTTGGCTTCGTGATATTAACTTTTACTGGGTAGGATCCCTACGCGCAACGCTCTAGAGTCATACGAAATTGGTACCTACAGCTTTAAAAAAGATTACGAAGCACTCCAAACATCCATGGCACCACCGGGACTCGAACCCGAAACCTGTGTCACCAAACGCCAGAGCGTTAGTCATTCACCCATCAGGACCCTAGTGGTACATGAGACAAACCAATATTCAATGAAAAGAAATAATATGAGTTGCCTTTACTTTACGGAAAATAAACTGCATGAACATGCAATCTAAATTTAAATCCAAATAAATGCTGCTCAATATGGTTTTAAATGGCGATATTTCTTTCAATATTTGCACACAAAAAAATGCACGTACTAAACCCCATTCAGGCATTTAAGTTAAACTATTTCTCATATGAATATAATTTGAAGAGAAATATGGGCAATCAATTTATATTCACTTTATGAGGCAATTTCCAATTATACTTCAAGAGGTTTATTTAACTATTCAGCGACGGAATTCCCTCAATAAACCAGAAGTCAAACGCAGAGCTAATAGTTCTACTGTCAACAGAGCCCTATCCATTCAAATTAGCCGGATGAAGGCCTGTTTTGGAATTCAATGAGCGCCATTCAAATCAATTCAAAGAGCGTCTCCGTTGAAATGGCTCGAAGAAAATCAAAAACACCAGAGACCTCGGAGACACGGATGTTCTGAATTCTTCCAATAACGAAAAACTGTAAATAGTTTCAACTTGATACATTTAAAATATCTAGTAGTCTGAAAAATCGAGAAATGTTTTATCTGTTTTAATTTAATTGCAGTTTTCACACCTTCAGGATTTCTTAAAAGGCTTGATACGAGACAGTTGCGAAATTTTTTCTTTCTTATATTGGTTTTTAATTGCTAATTTTAACTTATTAATGGAAAAAAAATTAATAAAATTGATTTTATGATTTCAAAGCATGGTGGTGTTATCTTTCGATTAAAAAAGAAATTCAGTATAATTTTCTTCATAACTTGTTATTTCTTATCTCTTGGTACACATCTAGACCAAGCCATGGTCTAACCAGGCTTAGTCTTGGTCTCTTCAACCCGTGTGGTTTCATGGTTGAAGGAAAGGGGCAGCTTCTGTTGAGATGAAGAACCCGTAGGTAGAAGTCTGACTTGGCTTCCGTGATGTTAACTTTTTTAAGGGGTAGGGTTGTTAGCCTTACAACAACGCTTCACAGCCACATTAGACCGGGACCAATGGTTTAAAATGAATTCTAACCACTGCAAATATCCATGGTACACCGGACTCCGAACCGAAACCTGTGTGCGCCAGAGCGCTATTCATTTAACCATCAGGCCTAATTCATACATGAGGCCCACCAATATTCAATGAAAAGAAATAATGTGAGTTACCTTTATTTTACTGAAAATAAACTGAATAAACATGCAATTTAAATTGAAATCAAAACAACTGCTGCTCAATATGGTTTTAAATGACGATATTGCGTTAAATATTTGGACAAAAGTAATGAACGTACTAAAACCCATTCAGTCTTCTAATTTCTCATATGAATATATTTTGAAAAGAAATATGGGCAATCAATTTATATATTTACTCTATGAGGCAATTTCCAATTATACTTCTAGAGGTTTATTTAACTATTCAGAGCGGCGTAATTCCCTCAATAAACCAGAAGTCAAAGCAGAGCGAATAGTTACTACTGTCAACAGAGCCCTGTCCATTCAAATTAGCCGGATGAGGGCTCGTTTTGGAATTCAATTAGCGCTATTCAAATCCAATTCAAAAGCGCGTCTCCATTGAAATGGTGTCGAAGAAAATCAAAAACACCAGAGACTAGAGAGTCCGACGTTCCGAATTCTTCCAGTAACGAAAAACTGTAAATAGTTTCAACTCGATACGTTTAAAATCTCTGGTAGTCTGAAAAATCGAGGAAGTTTTATCTTTTTTAATTTAATGACAGTTTTTCACACCTTTAAGATTTTTCTAAAAACTTGATACGAGACTGTTACAAATTTTGTTTTTCCTTATAATGGTAGTTTAATTGCAAATATTAAATTATTATTGGAAAAAAAAAAATTTAATGAAATTTATTTATGTTTTCAAAGCATTATGTTTTCAAGCATGTTATCTTTCAAATGAAAAAAAAAAATTCAGTATAATGTTTTTTTTTTTTTTTTTTTTTTTTGAATTTTTTTTTTAAATTAAAATTCTATCATAACTCATTTCATTATACATGATACTTTCATCCAATTAATTTTTAGATAATTTATTCGCAAATTATAGTCGAAAACAAAATTTTTCGTAATTTCAGATGGAAAACTTTTTTTTTTTTTTCATCTGTCTATTACTGTTATCTCATTCATCGTATGTGTGTGTGTGTGTGTGTGTTTGTGTAAAACATCCCACTGATGGAAGAGGAAGAAAATGCACCGATTACTGGGGGAGGGACTTTTGAAATGTGTTTCATTTTGTTGTGGTACTCGTATTTCACTTATGTATGTTACAGTGAATGTGATTTAACGGTGATTATTTATAATCACTGGCAATTATGCATCGCATTATTCCACCAGTGATTATGCATAATAACCGATATATGTTGCCGGTGATTATGCATAATAATTGGATTTATCACCTTTACCGTTATTTATACACGACAATAACGAGTAGAGTACGAGTGCAGGACAACGAATACAGACAATGACTACGAGTACAGGAGCAATTTCAGGAAGAACGAGAAGACGAATTCAGAAGAGAATAACGAGTACCAGTAAAGGATAAATGTTTGGGAGAATTTTTGAAACATGTCCCTTTTTGCGGTGGCACTCAATTTCACTTTTACATGATGAATAATGAGTAGAAACCAAAAACTACAAGTAGGACAACGAGTATGAGTGGAGGACAATCCCAAACGCTTAAGTGACTCCTCGTTATCAAGTTTACTGCTTTATTACGACTATTAGGGTATTTCGCATCTACCTAAAATTTATTTTCCAAAATTACTCTTAGGTAAACTAACTGATGATGCTAGATGCTTTTACACATGTTCTTCCCAATCACTATGAAGTCTTCTCTTGTTTCTGAATGCAATGATTGCAGCAGACGCTGTCAGCGGAATCGAACCGGAC
This sequence comes from Caerostris extrusa, assembly GCA_021605095.1. NCBI lineage: Eukaryota > Metazoa > Arthropoda > Arachnida > Araneae > Araneidae > Caerostris > Caerostris extrusa. The sequence goes on from BPLR01006773.1 coordinate 188,394, forward strand.
TCTATGCAGCATGGCAGCTATGCATATTATCATTAACACACGAGTCACAATCGCTTTTTACTTTGCAATCAGGAACAGGTGAGGCTATTGATCTTTTTGTTTTTAATTTAACATATTTACTCTGGTGGATTATACATGAAAATTTAAAAATGTCAATAGTAGTTTTTTTTTTTAAACTTTGGAATTTTCCCAGAAAAAAAAAAAAAAAAGCCGCCTGGGATTTAATTAAAAATCGGAAAAATTCCCACCAGGCCCCAGAGGTGGGGTGTCGGAATCAAGCCTCATTGAGGGACTAGGGAATCTCCTAAAAAATGCAATTCTCGTCTATGAAAATAATTTTTAATTTTTCCAAAATTTTAATTTTTAAAAATTAAATGTTAAGAATGCAGTTTCATTGGCATCCTTCAATAATACAGCCATTAGCAAAGACAGTGACAGCTTTAGCAGCACACCAAGTAAGTTTTGGAAGGCTTTTCTCAGCATAGAGGATTTATAAAAACCCATTTAAGATTAACAGTGAAAAAGTATATGTTGTTGTGACTCATCCTCGGTGTCCAGCAAAGCGGGAGGACATCCCATGAGTAGTCAACTCATGGATGGAGGAAAGTGGCCATTAGGTAGATGTGATGAAACACCCGTAGGAGAGAGGATTTTTAGGGGCCGACTACCCCGCATTTGCGTATCGCATGGGAGATAACGCAGAAAATCTCTCCAACTAGTCGTACTCACGAGGCAAGATGCTGAACATCCCAAACGCCATCGAGTCAACTCATAGTCTACAATACTGCCACCAGTGGATTGAACTTCAATGCTAATGCTGACCAGCGGCGCACGTTTTGCCATTGAGCCACAAGTCGGGAGTCAGTATTGATAATCATAATCGCAATGAAATCTTCACGAAATCAGTGACGGAAAAGAAAAGGCCGCCGCCAACAGGTTTGAATCAGATCTCTTGTATGGTTTGGTTTTGTCACTCTACGGTCATATTTTTGCACATTCTAGGCTAATTAGACCGAGACTTGCAATTTATTGTGGGTTCCAACAACATGGGTACCATTAACAAACATCTATGATACAGTTAAAATTCGAACCTGAAGCCTGTGGTACCAAAAACCACAGCACTAGCCAGTTGGCCATCAGACCGCTGCACACTATCCAAGCACAGAACACGTTACCACGTTCAGGTGACCAATGCACTGTATTGCGTTCTATAAATTTTCACACATTTGGTGATAGTGCAACTTTCATAGACGGAGCAAATAAATAAAACCAAAAGAACCATGAAAAGAATTTCCCACAAAGAAATTTCCTCGGTTCCGCATTCTTCTCTTCTCTGAAAAATGGAAGAAAAGAATTCTTCGTGTATTACTTTTTTATGCGCACACCATGTCTTTCTTTTGTTTTTCGTTTGCTCAAAGAATTCATTTGGTTTCAAAACAAAATCCTGAATTGCAGCTCCTGCGTCTCATTGTTCTTTGAAAAAAAAAAGCTCTTTTGTTTACAATACACCTCGAATATAAAAAGCGAGGCATCTTTTTTTGCATTTTGAAATGAAACCTGAATTTATTTTCTCCATGTGCAAAAAAAATAATGCAAGCTCGGGTCTTTTATTCGCGCTCATTTGTCGCTTTCGAATGTCTGCCGATGGTATCGTGCTGTTAAGCAAGTTTGTTGCTCAAATTCATTTTCTGTGAAACGAAATGTATATATATACATACTTTGTAAACAGGAAAATTTCGTTTTTAAAAAAGAATGCTTTTTCTTACGGGTCCACAAAATGAATTCTTTGCTTTGAATAGCGTTTCTTGTTGAATTTCGTAAAGATTCTTTTTTTTTTGGATAATGTATCACCAAATGCCTAGCAGTATCATGCTTGACATCTGACATATACAAAGTATCAATGGATGTACATTTACATCAAATTGTGCAGATGGTACTTGTCATTTATGACTTTAATAAATATAATATATTTTACATTGGCAAATTTCTTTTGAAAAAAAAAATATCCAATTGGACATTGTGCAAAATATTGCAAAAAATTTATATATGTTAAATGTCTTTTTCATTGAATTTACCTGAAGAAAATATTTCTAAGAATGGAAGTCTTTCATAAGAGATCAATCGATTGCATAACTAACAAAATTGTAACACTCACGAAATAAATAAATTCAGAAATATTTTCCATATATCTTCCGTTTTGTTATTATTATTGATGCCGATAACGTTATCGGACATAGAAACAAATGACTTCTATATTGAATTTTCCATAATGGCAGCTATAAAGTTAATTCACATAGAAAAGAATTTTCTATTAAAAAAACACTATTTTGAAAGTGCATAGAAACGAAATATTCAAAGCAAAAAGAAATAAGTAAATAAACGTATATTATATAATCATAATATTAATTCGATTTTATCGCAAACTATTTCTGTAATAATTAACATTAAAAATGCAATTAACTTTATCCTTTATTATATCTGCATATCACCATAAACGCAGACAGCTATATAAAATCCATGAAGAAAATATTTTTATTTCTTTCATATATGTGTGAGGCTTTACGTCGTCCATATTAAGATCAAAATTTGATATGATTTCGCCCTTAACTTGAGATCATTCGTCACTAATAATGCGCTTTAAACGAAAACTCAAACTCACTAAGGGATAAAAGGCAAGTACTTGAGATAACTACATAATAATATGATAATACGATTTAATAAAAAAGAATTCAACTTATAAAGCTCATCGAGGGATAAGACTGCATTGATTTTCGCTCTACGATTGATTTGGTTTTCTCTTCTTCTTTCGCTCTCCCAAACGCCATTGAGTCTACTCATAGTCTACAATACTGCCACCATTGGATTGAACTTCAATCCTAATGCTGACCAGCGGCGCACTTTGCCATTGAGCCACAAGTCGGGAGTCGTATTGATAATCACAATCGCAATGAAGTCTTTACGAAATCAGTGGCAAGAAAAGGCCGCCGCCAGCAGGTTTGAATCCAAGATCTCTTTGTATGGTTTGGTTTGTCACTCTACGGCCATATTTTTGCACATGCTAGGCTAATTAGACCGAGACCTGCAATTTATTGGGTTCCAACAACATGTCAATTTATGGGTACCATTAACAAACATCTATGATACAGCTAAAATTCGAACCTGAAGCCTGTGGTACCAAAGGCCACAGCACTAGCCAGTTGGCCATCAAGCCGCTGAGAACTCTTGCATCCAGCACAGAATACGTTACCACTGGTGATAACGTTTCGTTACCACGTTTAGGTAGCCAATGTATTGTATTGCGTTCAATGAAATTTAATACATTCGGTGATATTGTAACTGTCATCGACGAGCAAATAAATAAGACCCCCAAAAAAACATGAAAAGAATTTCCACAAAGAAATCTCCTCTATTACGCATTCTTTCCCTTCTCTGAAAAATTGAAGAAAAAATACTTCGTGTATTACTTTTTATACGCGCACTGTGTTGCCTCTCGTTCTTTCTTCCGTTTTTCTTTTGCTTAAAGAATTCATTTGGTTTCAAAACAAAATCCTGAATTGCTGCTCCTGCGTCTCATTGTTCTTGGGGAAAAAAAAAGAAGAAGCTCTTTTTGTTTACAATATACCTGCGAATAAAAGCGAGGCATCTTCTTGTGCATTTTGAAATGAAACCTGAATTTATTTTCTCCGTATGCAAAAAAAAAAAAAAAAAAAATGCACGCTCGGGTCTTTCATTCGCGCTCATTTGTCGCTTTCGAATGTCTGCCGATGGCATCGCGCTGTTAAGCAAGTTTGCTACTCAAATTCATTTTTCTGTGAAATAAAACATATGTATATACTTTGGAAGCAGACAAATTTTCGTTTTTAAAAAAGACTGCTTTTTTTCTTACAGGTCTACAAAATGAATTCTTTTTTTCTAAAACTTGCTTTGAATATCATTTTTTTTTAAATTTGTCGCCAAATGCTAAGCAGCATCACGCTTTACATTTGACATATACAAAGTATCAATGGGTACACTTTTTCATTCAATTGTGCAGACGGAACTTGTCATTTTAAGACTTTTATAAATATAATATATTTTACATTAGCAAATTTCTTTTTCTAAAAAAATATCAAATTGCACATTGTGCAAAATATTGCAAAGTATCAAACTGCAAAATTTCTATGTGCTGAGTGTCGTTCATTGGAATCTACCTGAAAAAGGTCATTTCTTATTTCTAAGAATTTAAGTCATTCATAAGAGAGATCAATCGATTTAATAGCTAAAAAATGTAACCCTCACGGAATACATAAATTCCGAAATTCAGATAAAAATAACGTTCCATGCGTCTTTCGTTTTGTTATTATTTTTATTATTAGAGTTTTTTTTGCATAACGTTTCTTTTATCGTCCGATATTTTTCTTCCTAGCGCGCATGCTCATAGAAATAGCTAAGTAGTGTAGTATTACAGATACGCATGCGCAATAGGGACAATGTTTCCTATGAGCATGCGCGATAGGAAGAAAAAATATAGGACGATAAAAACGTTATGCAAAAACTCTGTTATTGATGCCGATAACGTTATCGGACATAGAAGCAAATTACTTTAAGTTTTCCATAATGGCTAGCTATGAAACGATAATTCATATAGAAAACAATTTTCTATTTAAAAAACTATTTTGAAATTTCATAGCAAAGAATTTATCGAAGAAAAAATTAAATAAACGTAAATCATGTTATCATTATATAAATTCGATTTTATTGCAAACTATTTCTGTAATAATCAACATTAAAAATGCAATTAAATTTTATCAATTATTTATATTTGTAAAGCATTATAAACGCATACAGCTATATAAAAATCCATAGAAAAAAATTTAAACTTTCATTATTTCTTTCATAAGTGTGAGTCTATGCGTGTTCCTTACTAAAATCAAATTTTGATAAGTTTGTGTCCTTAAATTCAGCTCATTCGTCACTCATAATGTGGTTTAATACGAAATTCAACGTTATAAAGCCTATCGAGGAATAAAACTGAGTTGAAAACCAAGTACTGGAGACTATTCTTTACTGCTAATACGGTTTAATAACAAAATTCAACTTATAAAGCTCATCGTGGGATAAGACTGCGTTAAATTGTGATTTGTTTTTCGCTCAACGGTGATTTTTTTGTACATTCTGGGCTAATTAGACCAAGACCTGCAATTTAATGTGGATTCCATTAACAAACATATATGTCACAGCTAAAATTTGAACCTGAAGCCTGGGGCACCAAAGGCCAGAATACTAGCCAGTTGGCCATCAAGCCGCTGAGATCTCTAGCCCACTATCCAGGCACAGAACACATTACTACGTTCAGATGACCGATGTATTTCATTCTATACATTTTCACACATTTGGTGATATTGCAATTTTTATCAAAGGAGACTAATAAATAAGACCCAAAAAACCATGAAAAGAATTTCCCGTAAGGAAATCTCCTCGGTTCCACATTCTTTCGCTTCTCTGAAAAATTGAAGAAAGAATTCTTCGCGTATTACTTTTTATGCGTGCACTGTGTCTCCCGTTTTTCTTTTGTTTTTGTTTTCTTCTGCTCAAAGAATTCATTTGGTTTCAAAACAAAATCCTAAATTGCTACTCCTGCGTCTCACATTGTTCTTGGAAAAAGAAAGAAGAAGCTCTTTTTATTTACAATACACCTCCGAATAAAAAGCGAACCATCTTTTGCATTTTGAAATGAAACCTGAATTTATTTTCTCCGTGTGCCAAAAAAAAAAAAAATGCATTCATTCGCGCTCTCATTTGTCGCTTTCGAATGTCTGCCGATAGCATCGTGCTGTTAAACAAGTTTGCTACTCAAATTCATTTTTCTGTAAAATGAAATATATATACTTTAGAAAAAGACAAACTTTCGTTTTTAGAAAATAATGGTTTTTTTCTTAAGAGTTCACAAAATGAATTCTTTTTTAAATTGCTTTGAAAAGCGTTTCTCATTGAATTTCGTAAAGATTCGTGGTTTTTTTTTTTATTATGTGTGAACATGATGTTGTCCTGGTTAGGTGTCGTGACGTTATCCGAAAATGACGGCCAAGCAAATAAAACTCAAAACTAAATTGGAATACTTCCTTCTTCATTTAAGCCTAGAATTTTCAAACATTGACATATTCTTTTGGATGTTGAATATGATTAAGTTTCTTGTAGAATTCGGAATACTTCATTCTTCATTTATGCCTAGAATTTTCAAATTTTGATATATTCTTTTGGATGTTGAATATGATAAAGTTTCTTGTAGAATTCTTTTGGATGTTGAATACTTCATTTCTTCATTTATGCCTAGAATTTTCAAATATTGATAGATTCTTTTGGATGTTGAATATGATAAAGTTTTTGTAGAATTCGGAATACTTCATTCTTCATTTATGCCTAGAATTTTCAAATTTTGATATATTCTTTTGGATGTTGAATATGATAAAGTTTCTTGTAGAATTCGGAATACTTCATTCTTCATTTATGCCTAGAATTTTCAAATTTTGATATATTCTTTTGGATGTTGAATATGATAAAGTTTCTTGTAGAATTCGGAATACTTCATTCTTCATTTATGCCTAGAATTTTCAAACTTTGATATATTCATTAGGCTATTGTTCATTAGGTTTTGATAATTCACTAGGCTATGTTAGCTATATTCACTAGCTATTGTGCTATATTCACTGTGATAACGTTTCTTGTAAAATTTGGAATTCTTCATTCACGACCACATTTATCTTACTTTTATATATTCTTTTAGAGACTCTTGAACACTTCATCTATTCAAAATTGCTATATTCATGTGGCTAATTTGGCCATTCTTGTAGTGTTCCAATCAATTGTTTCATAAATCTCGTGCATTATTAAACATTGGCACTTATTTATCCGTTCTTGAATGTCCACACATGATAAGTTGAAATTTGCCGAAAAAGATATCAGCATTTTTTAACTTGCTTTGAATAGCGTTTCTCCTTGAATTTCATAAAGATTCTTTTTTTAATAATTTATCACCAAATGCTAAATAGTATCATGTTTGACATCTGACATATACAAAGTATCAACGGGTATACTTTTACATTCAATTGTGCAGACAAAACTTGTCATTTTATGACTTTAATATCTATAATATTACAATAATATAATAATAATACAATACAATAATTTATTTTAAAAAAAATAATTTATCGCCAAATGCTAAATACTATCTCGCTTGACATCTGACATATACAAAGTATCAATAGGTATGCTTTTATATCAAATTGTGCAGATGGAACATGTCATTTATGACTTTTATAAATATAATATAGTTTGCATTGGCAAATTTCTTTTGAAAAAAACATCAAATTGCGCAATTTAAGTGGTCAAAATTTTCTATGTGTTGAATGTCTGTTATTAGAATCTACCAGAAAACGATCATTTCGTATTTGTAAGAATTTAAGTCTTTCATAAAAGAGAGATCAATCGATTGACAAAACTAACATAAATAAAACAAACAAAACTAACAAAACTAACTAACAAAACTAACAAAATTGTAACACTCATGGAATAAATAAATTAATAAATTCAGAAGTAAATAGCTTTCTATGTATCTTCCGTTTTGTTATTATTATATTATAGATATCGATAATGTTATTGGACATAAAATAAAATTACTTCTATATAGAATTTTTCCATAATGGCTAGTCATAAAACGTTAATTCACATAGAAAAGAATTTCCTATTAAAAAAATATTTTTAAATTGCATAGAAACGAAATAATCAAAGAAGAAAAATAAATAAACGTAAATCATGTTATCATAATATAAATTAGTAATAAACGTTTATCTTAATATAAATTCAATTTTACCGCAAATAATTTCTGTAATAATTATTATTCAAAATTCAATTAAACTTTTCAATGATTTATATATCTAAATCAATATAAGCGTATACAGCTGTATAAAAACCCATAGAAAAAATTTGAACTTTTACTATGAATGTCGTCTATACGTCTTCCTTATTAAGATCGAAGTTTGATAAAACTCCGTCCTAACTTGAGATCATTCGTCATTAATAATACGGTGTGAAAGTAAATTCAACGTTATAAAGATCTTCGTGGGATAAGACTACGTGGAAAACCAAATACTTGAGGTCATTCATTACTGATAATGGGGTTAAATAGAAAATTCAACATTCTAAAGTCCATCGAGGTATAACACTGCATTGAAACCAAGTGCTTTTCATTACTAATAATGCGGTTTAATAAAAAAATCAATCTTTAAAACTTATCGAGGGATAAGACTACGTGAAAACAAAGTACTTGAAATCATTCCTCACTGACAAATGCGGTGTAATAAAAAAATTCAACATTAGCTCATCGCGGGATGAGACTACATTGAAAACCTGCTATTTGAGATCATTCGTTATTGATAATGCGGTTAAATAGAAAATTCAATATTATAAAGCTGATCGAAGTATAAGACTGCGTTGAAAACCAAGTACTTGAGATCATTCGTTACTGATAATGCGGTGTAATAAAAAAAATTACTCATAATAAAGCTCATCGAGGGATATCACTGCGTGGAAAACCAGCTATTTCAGATCATTCGTTACTGATATTACGCTTTAATAGAAAATTCAACGTTAAAAAGCTCAACGAAGGATAAGACTGCGTTGAAACCCAAGTACTTCAGATCATTCATCATTGATAATGCTGTTTAATAGAAAATTCAATATTATAAGCCTTTTCGAAAGATAATACTGCGTTGAAAACCATGTACTTACTTGAGAACATTCATCACTGATAATTAAAATCCATAGCAATTTCAAAATTGTTCAGGGAACTTCCTAGGAGCTCACTACATTACGCGCACTAGAAGAAAATAAATCAGTGACGCTTTTTTGGTACAATTTTCAAGGATAACTTATCAACATTTGTTTGGTGGATTGTAAAAAAATCAGAAAAATCTAACCAGGAAGTTTAATTATCATTGCGAGATACCTCTGTCACAATCTCCGCCGAGCTTGCAATTACTGAAAAGTAATCTACATACTTTTGCTCAATAAAGAACTTGCACAACGTACGAGAAACGATTTCGACCTATAAAGTAAATATAGATTTGCAAAATTTCTTCTTTTTTTTTTTTTTTACATTTCATTCATAATTAGAATCACTTAATGTAGAGGTAATCTTTTTTTATTATTATTTTTGAGCCGTTTTGTCATTTTTAATCATTAAATGTTAAAATAAATTTGATGATTTATTCAGTTTATTTTTAGCTATGCATGAATAAAAAAATTTTTTTTGCAATTCTTAAATTCGAAATATTCAGAATTTTATTACTGTTGGTTGCAATTAATTATTCGATTTAAATGTAAACTTAACTAACTAAAAATATTTTTAAATATTCGATTATTATAATATTATCTTAGTAATCAATAAAAGGTACTGTCCTTTTATGAAACTGTTTTCTTGTCTTATGTATAATCTATGGACTATTTTAAGATATACTTCATTTTAACAATTGGTTTGACTGAAACTGCATAAGTTTCCTGTCGTAGGAAGAATCGGGATTTTTAAATTTTTTCGATTTACAATCGATCACCAATCGAAGACTAATGATTAGAAATTATGGAAATTCAGAATAACTTAAATTTACATTTTTTAAAAGCCCCCTCATTTTCTTTAAAAAAAAAAAAAAGAAAGTTACGTAATTTTATTCCTTTAAAAATATGTCACCCCCCTCACACGGCCCCCTTTTTCAATAAATCCGTATATTTTCGATTTGATTTTTCGATTCCCTGCTTTCATAAAGAACTTATCTATACATTTCTGTTCTATACAAGATGCTCTGGAACTCCGCATACAAACTGTGTACAGAATGCACAAGGTGTATACAAAGGGTACAACTGTGTACAAGGGCGTGTACAGAATGCACAAGGTGTATACAAGGGTACAACTGTGTACAAGGGCGTGTACAGAATGCACAAAGGTGTATACAAAAGGGTACAACTGTGTACAAGGGCGTGTACAGAATGCACAAGGTGTATACAAGGGTACAACTGTGTACAAGGGCGTGTACAGAATGCACAAGGTGTATACAAGGGTACAACTGTGTACAAGGGCGTGTACAGAATGCACAAGGTGTATACAAGGGTACAACTGTGTACAAGGGCGTGTACAGAATGCACAAGGTGTATACAAGGGTACAACTGTGTACAAGGGCGTGTACAGAATGCACAAGGTGTATACAAGGGTACAACTGTGTACAAGGGCGTGTACAGAATGCACAAAGGTGTATACAAGGGTACAACTGTGTACAAGGGCGTGTACAGAATGCACAAGGTGTATACAAGGGTACAACTGTGTACAAGGGCGTGTACAGAATGCACAAGGTGTATACAAGGGTACAACTGTGTACAAGGGTGTGTACAGAATTTCGATACGAATCAGAATCACATAGGAAAGGATGGCCGGTACTGGATAGGTAGCGCTATACGCAAGCACTTGGTCGACACATGCATTTTCCTCGCTAAAACTGTTGATTACGTGTGGTCGACATCCATCGTCTCATCAATACGTCTGGATATTCATTTCTTATATATCCTAAGTAATAAAAATGGAAGCTCCGCTGAATTAGACCAAGATGCGCAAAACCAGGTAACTTGACTTGAAATCATTCGAGGAACATTCGGCGTTTCCCTAGGGGGATCTGGTAACCTACATTGTCGATTATTTTTTCAACGAGATGTGTCAACAATCTTTAAACTTCACATTTTGTGGCTCGACATATAAGCATCCGGGTAGTAGATGTGGCTCCTGGGCAGTACAGGTACTCCGAATGGCAATCTCGATCACCTGATTTGTCGCCTACTGAATATATTTCCGATTTTCCTTCTAGAAGTGGATCTTCAAAATCATTATTTAGATTTGGCATGAAGATTTTGATTAGATTATGGCTTCGAAGCGCGAATCCCCTATATATTTGAAAAATTTCAGCAGTAAAAGTGATAACGTCTTGCATTTGTGCACTATATGTAGTGCGCGCGCGCGTGTGTGTGATGTCCTTTATTCAGTCATCTTTTCGGTTCTGATCCATAGTGTTCTCTATCTCCCTTTCACCAATCATGCATAGTATATTTTTCAAGAACGCGTACATATACTTTAACATGAATATATATATTGCATACTTTTCCACGAATATATACATCGTATACAATTCCACAAATACATACATCGTATATGATTCCACGAATACATACATCGTATATGATTCCTCGAATACATACATCGTATATGATTCCACGAATTAATGCATCATATATTATTTCATGAATACATACACCGTATATTATTCCACGAATACATACATTGTATATTATTCCACGAATACGTACATCCTATATCATTCCACGAATATATACGTCGCATATTATTCCTCAAAAACATATATCGTATGTTATTCCTCGAATGCACAGTACACAGTATAGTATTCCACGAATACATACATAATACTATACCACGAATGCATACATATGTTTTTCATGAATTCTTGACGAACATTTTTGAAGCTAAGATAGATATAAAAACAATTAATTTTCTGATTAATTAAACTCTTCCTCCTTATGACAACTGTAAAATAAAAACACAATAAAAAAGCAGCATTGATTAAGCTTATAAAAACGCCATACCGGAAATGAGGAAACGGAAATACGTCATTATCAACTGAAATTTCCGCCTGTTGTATAATCATTGCGCCAGCTTAAAAAAATTACTATTATCGTATTTATATATAACAAAGTTCCTACATTTCTGTGTCTTTTTATTTTTATCTTCTTAATAATTCATTTTTTTATTTCCTTTCAAAAGCAAAAGTTTTTTTTTTCTTTTAATTCTAAAGACTTATTATGAAACACGAGATCATTGTTAAATAAATAAATAAACAAAAACGCAGTAATTTATATTTGCATATTCAAATCCGGTATGTATTTATACCAGTCAATCTAAAGTTATTATGATAAATGTAATAATGAATGCCATTTGTTGACAGAACTAAGCAGATTAAATTTTAGATCAAATGGCCACGCGTTTTCTGACTAAATGAACTCCGTCGAATTTAAATTTTCTATATTATTATGCCAACAAATGGATAAATACTATCATTTCAAATTGAATATTTGTAGCCATGATGTATTTGCTTTGAATTAAATGAGAATTACAATTATGTCAGTAGGTAACACTGTATTGTCCAGTTAAACTACCTATTTTACATGATGGAAAATTAATATTTTAATTTCAGTTTAATTCTAATCTGTCATATATTTCACGTTATTTTATTAATGCCACTTAATTATGGAATATTCATTTATAAAATAATATAACAAACTTATAATTACAGTATATATTTTATTGATTTTCTCGATGTTTAAATCATGCAAATTAATTTAAATAAAGCAAAATTACTACAATTCTACAGTTTCCAAAAAGGAAGACCAATTTTCAATTTAAAATTCCCGAGGCTAATGGAATTTCAATTTCTTTTTTAGGTTGCTGGCACTGTCCTTGACATCTGTGCGAAATGTGACGTCAAAATATTCATGAGTGTTTAAGAGTTATGCTTGGCTTTGTGAAACGCTAAAACTGATTTCGGCGATTTTTGAAATGTCAGAATTCATTGAGCAAAGAACTTAAATTAATTTTGTTTGTATAAACGTATAGAATGTTTCCTTCGAATGCAGCTGGCAAATAGACCGTGATCTTTCGCCATAAGGGCTGCACCGATGTTACTCACTTTGCACAGGGAGCACGTGTAACTTGATGGTAAGCCACGGAGTAACAATGCCCCCGCAGTGCTCTACGATCCTATTAGGACCGGGACCTACAGCTTAAAGTGGATTCCGAACCACTACAAACACCCATGGGCAAAGCCGGTATTTGAACCCGATACCTGTGGTACCGAACGCCAGAGCGCTATCCATTCGGCCACATACGTATAGAATGTTGCAGAAGGCATTCGATGAGCATTCCTATATCGGAAAAAATGTTTACTAGTGGTACAAACAGTTCAAAGAAGGCAGAGAACGCGTTGAAGACCCGATGGCTTTTTAGCATGCATTGAAGATTGGAAAAAAAAGTTGGCATAAGTGTATTGTGTCCGGTGGAGATTACTTTGAAGGCGATGAAATAAATGTGAATATGAATAAATAAAGAATTTTGAAAAAAAAATAATTGGTCTTACTTTTTGTGCACAGTAGTATGCCGAAATAATTAAGTCAGGTAATAAAAACTTATTAAATAATATTTTTTACATTCTAGTTTAATTTAATTGTAAAAGTTGCAACAGGTATCATTAATTTTATTACATTGATTCTTTTAAAATTAGCGATATCCCCATTGTAGCTCGTCAAAAACATTGTGGTTACAGTTAAAGGTAAAACATTCAATATTCCTCACGAGCCCATAAAAACATTTGGAAACATAAAAATTCCACATAATATAAAAAAATGTCTCACATCTAAGGTTTGAAAAAAAATACACCGAACAAGATTTTGCAAAATATTCTTACAAATCTCTTTGGCAAACAACACGTCGAAATCTTAAAAGCTTCAGGAGGAAAAAACCACCTCAACCCGGGAGAAACTATTTCCTACGCTGTTTTTCAAATAGAAAACGAAATATAAAAAATGGCCGTAAAAAAAATGGTCGCTCCGCTTAGAATATAACCTGTATTTTAATCTTCGATACCACAGAATTATTTCTTTATTTTTCTTTTTCTCTTTTAATGTTTTGGAACATTTGAAGTTGGCTCGTTAAATAAATTTGATGAGAAAAATGTTATTATAAGGGCAGATGGGAACAATAGAACAAAGAGAAAAATGTTCTTTTTTTCTTTACTCCTTCTTCTTTTGAGGTTAATTTCATTTGCAAATCGAATAATATTTAAGACAGATCTTCCGTTTTATTTAAATGTAATAGACAAATTTTTTTTTTGAAAGATTTTCATGAAAGAATTATTAGTAACACGAAATATTATTCAACTTTAGTTTTATTGGAAAAGTAAACTTTGAAAAAATTGTTTATTCAATGATTTCTATTTTATTCTAGACTAGCTTTATATTTCCACGATATATAAAGCTAAAAAAACATTTTCAACTTCAAAATTGTGCTCAAGAAATTAACGCACTTTGCATATAGTTGTAGCAAAATAAATAACACAAATCAATAAAAAAACATTTAACTAATCAGTTTTGCATTTATCTGATACAAAAATCAAAGCAATTACTAAAATACTCTCCATACAAAGAATTAAAATATATATTAGATGATTTTTGACTTTTTTTGTTATAGTTACAATGAGTATATGGAACTTTCACTAGTCTTAGCATCACTGCTATATTGGTGCGTATCAACTATTTGCATTGTTAATTTTTGCATCACGGCTGTATTAGTGAGTAATAATTATTTGTATTGTTAGTTTTTGTATCACTGCTGTATTAGTATCGATTATTTGTATAACTGGTTTTTGTGCCACTGCTGTATTAGTGAGTATCGATTATTTGTATTATTAGTTTTGGCATCACTGCTGTATTAGTATCGATTATCTGTATTACTGGTTTTTGCATCACTGCAGTATTAGTAAGTATCGATTATTTGTATTTCTGAGTATCGATTATTTGTATTAATGAGTATCGATTATTTGTATTACGATATCGATTATTTGTATTTTAGCATCGCTGCTTTATTAGTATCGATTATTTGTATTGCTAGTTTTTTCATCACTGCTGTATTACTGAGTATAGATTATTTGTATTACTGGTTTTGCACAACTGCTGCATTAGTGAGCTTTTCGCTGCCACAAGCTCTCTTTTTACCATTTGACACTTATATCACTTCTTTGGCACTCGTTTCTTTCAAAACCGAGAATTCTCATCTCCAAATTAATTACATTTGTATCTTAAAAGTGCTTGTATTTCATATACATAAACATGGAAGGAGCTTCTCGCATTGCAATAACCATTTAGAATTAACAAGATTTCTGGAAAATATGATGATTCATGCGCATGGCCATGAATTTACCGCTGGGCCATGAATTGGGTTTTTTAATCCATTTTGCTTTCCCAAGAAGCTACCTTCTTCTGAGTCAAAAAAGTGCCTCTTCCACCTTTTCGGACTCCTTTAAGAATGGTTATTCACGGTGTCCATTTTCTCTTCCGACCCAGAAGCTCTTCTTCCCTCGCGGCAGACGTGATGGATGGAGATGCGGACTGAATGCATGAGGGCCCTCCGCACAACAACAATGCGAAGAGAGGCTCGAGTCTCGGTGGCCCGAGGCGCCTTCCATTGATCGGCCATGGGTCATGACATTCTTCAATGGAATTGAGTAGACAGTTCGGATTTTTACGGAATGAAACACTGTTTAGCCAAGTGTTCGAAGAGATCTACGCT
>BPLR01006774.1:0-24942 GCA_021605095.1 Caerostris extrusa
CCCATCATAGATGCTGGAGTGATTGATCTTTTACTTGTAGGTTCAAACCCATTCCCTAGTTTCGGAAATTTAATTTCAGGCAATAATCATGGCAAATCTTTGTATTTACTTCAAATAACTATTTCACTGAAATCTAAAGTTTTTAAATATCATACATAAGAATTCTTTTATCTTCAATCATTTATCTTCGATTATATTAATACAGCTAATGTTAAGAATGTCATTTTTAATCAATAATATTACTATAAATATTTAACATTTATACAAAAATTCACTCTACTGAATAAGTAAGAATCCTAAAGTAAATCGTTTCATGTCAAAATTTCAGCTGATATAGTATATACTGATATCGTTGCGTGATTTCTTTTTAAAATAGGGAGAAAATAGTTTACATAATTAATAGGTTGCATTTAATTCGTCTTAACGTTGCATTTAATTCGCATCAACTAATTGAGGCAAACCTGAAAAAATTAAAAACGAAAATAATAATAATGTCCTCATACTTGGCGAAGATAATCATTAATGGTAGATCGAATGAAAATATCTGATGCATGCAGGTCGTACTGAATCTTTACATTTTTCACAAATGTGGCTGGAATAAATTAATTAAATAGCAATGCTGAACTTTTCTTTTGAACGCGACTTTAAAAAATCGGCACCTAACAGAGTGGAGATGCATGAAACAGTGTTGAAAAATGACGCTTAACTCTATATATTGTGACCCAGTTCGACAATTTCTGTATGGATATTACAGTAAAAACAGAGTTATTTTCAATAGCAAAGTATTATAAAAATTCTGAAAAATTAACTAACAAAAAGATTTGCAGCTCAATTACAAATAGAGAGACATGAAAACGCACCAAGTTAGTTGAATGAAAGAAAAAGACTCAAATAAATCTTACTTTTGGCTGAAGTAACCTTTCATGGTCCTTCATAAAAGGCACTGAACTGCAGAGATTTTTCGTTTACCGAGTACTACGCTAATATATGCCTCGTACTGTTCAAAAGTGGCTTCTAGTAATGAGAAAATTACACAGAAAACACCAGCAAGCTTTTTTAATAAGGATCGCCACTCTTCACTAAAATTGCCAAATTTGTCGCCAACATCGACAAATTGTTCACCTGTTTTTAATCAACCGTTTGGTATAATTTTCAACGTGTATATTTGCAAACTGAAAGTACTGAACAACGTCAAAATAATTAACTTAAGTATAATTTTACAGAAATTATTTGCTAGCTGTAAATAAGCAATTATTTACATATTTACAAGGAATGCAGTAAGGATCCACTATGCAGTGTCACAAAAAACTATAACTTTGAACTCTAACTTAATAGATTCTCCTTTCAAGGATAGGGTTGATTAAGTTAAACTTTGGACTTTGCACGCTCCTTTCAAGGACAGATTAGCCCTTACATTAGAATTTAGACTATTTTTCGCCTGTTAGACTTTGGAACCGATAATGGGAGAGGGAGAAAGAAAATGAATCGAAAGAAAAACTCAGAACGGAGGGTACAAAAGCCAAAAATGATTTTTAAAATAATTTTGTAAATATTTGTTGTATAATTATGCTTTGAGTGCTATTGTTAAATAAAACCAATGCCAGTAATAAATTTTAATAAATATGACAGCTAAAACTCGTTATTATTTAAAGAAAATAATCCAGTTTCAACCATGAAACAACTCTGAATCAGAGCACACGCGTATCCGGTCCCTAACTTTTACTAACATAAAAATTCCAACAATGTAAAACATACATATAACATATAAAAACAATCTAGTAAAAATATAAAATCAGCAACTATATATATATATATTATTGTGATATCTCTATACTTTTGAAACATTGCCAAAATTGATATGGGCGCTGTCTCTTCAATGGATATTTAACATCTTATTTTTTGACATAGTACCATATTTTTACAAAGGTTATATGTATCATTTTTCAAAAATAATTCGATAAGAACATAGAAAAATCAATGAATGAAACTTTTTTATTCCATATAAACATTTCACAAATATTTATTTGATGAAATATCCAACAAACCCAAGCAGCATGTTGATTTCCTACCAATAAAATATGAGTTGTTTTGTATGAAAACATTAATCAAATCAAAAGCATTTTCAAAAAAAAAAAAAAATGAAATCGAAATAACGTTCAATATTTTTGAATAAATTTACAACGAAACAACTTTCTTCCGGACATTCATTTACATTTTTGGACAAAAACACATTTCAATTTTTAAAAAATTTTAAACTCTATTTGTACTGACGGATTCTAGAAAAGATAATCTTTATGCGGTCTGTTATGATTTTTTGATGGGTCGTTTTCGATTTTCCAGACATACATCACGAATTCTTTTGCCACCTGTCTACTGCGAAATGATGTGCTTTTTGGCATGTGCCTCGCAGCTTTTCAGACAGTTGCCAAAGTTTGATTTTCATTTAAATGTCCTTTTTCCTTGCTGTAAGTCAATCCAAAGTTCTGATATTCTGCATTTTTATGGCTCAAAAATCTAAGTTCAGTTCAATTTGTTTCTATATCCGATGGTTATTCTTATTACATATTTTATATTTTTTATAACCACGAAATGTTAAGGTTTTAATTTGTTTCTATAAGTACATTATGTTGCTGTTTTCAAATGCCAAGTTATTTATCTCTAACATGGCGTTAAGTAACCGATTCAGCATTACACAGGTTAACTGTTTCGGACTTGTAACATTATACCCATTTTTGTACCAATGTAGTTTGTTACAGCCTTCCACAAAGTGGCCTACTTAGGTTTCGAACCTTCATCTCTCTTTTTCTACTGGAGAACTTACTAGACTACAGATTTATCATCATTGTGTCAGATTTATCGTCCCAGACATCAGATTTATCGTAATATATTTATCGTTATCATACCAGATTTAACGTTATCGTGCCAGATTTATCGTCCTAGACTTCAGATTTATCGTTATCGTGTCAGATTTATCGTCCTAGACTTCAGATTTATCGTAATATATTTATCGTTATCGTGCCAGATTTAACATTATCGTGCCAGATTTATCGTTCTAGATAACAGATTGAACGTATTATCATGACGTAGGAAGCGAACATTCGATTAGAATCTCGTCTATCAATGTTATAACATTACATTATCCTTGTTATAACATTGCGATCTCATATTACAATATCCCTTTAACATTACAATCCCACATTACATTATCACTGATATAACATTGTGATCTCACTTTTATAATATTACGTTATAACAATTTTACATATTTATTAACAAATATTTATCATCATTATGAGGCTGTTAAGTCACTGTTGAGTAACATAGTAACACATTTTAATCTAGTTTAATATAGTAGTGATATAGTTATAAATTCTTATTAAATTCCTTCTGTGTAAGGTGGCCTTTTTAAAAAGCAAAAATTCTTTTTTTTAATCTTCAAACTTTGCATCATTTCGAACAAATTTACTGGTAAACACATTTTTTTTCCAAAATTAATGAGGTGAAATTTTACCATGAATTCATTGATATATAAAAAAAAAAAAATCTTCATCTTGATACAAGCCAATATCTTAAGTTATTAAATTACTAATAATGTTGACAGAAAGTTCATTGATATTTTCTTTTACCTTTTGAAAGTAACGCTACTGATTTTTAACACAGAAAACACATTAACTTTCAATTTCATTGAAATTTTGTGAATAACAACAATAGGTTTTTCATTTCGAATATAGAAAAAAAAACATCATTCCTTTGACAAAGAAAGAAAAACAGAATTTTTTTTTTTTTTTTTTTTTTTTTTTTTTTTTTAAATTAAGATGAAAATTTCGGAAATACAAAAACTGTTTTCTTCAAAATATAATAACGCAAAACTTGTCAACAACTTTTAACTCGTTTTCGCGGCAAAGATAAACCCTGGCAGTCAACAAAGAAGAAAAAGGCGACTGTTTTCGAAAACAAATTCCTTCGAAAGAGTAGTAAATTCGACGTCAAAATCTCGAAATGATAAAGAAATATATTTCAAAGGCTTAACAAATATTTCTCCTTTCATTACTGTGGGCATGGAAGTTTGCTGATTTCCATATGAATTTTGGCAACATCTTCTGTGTGCGTAACCTTTTTGAATAAACAATTCCCGCGCTATTATTTCGCATGGAATTTTATGGCGAAAGATATTATCATAAGATGATCTTCTTGAATATATTTTAACAGGTTTTTGAAAAAGCAATATTTGTTGTTTTTGAAACATTTTTAATAGATTAAGGAACAGATAACTTCGTAAAGAAGCATTTTAATAAAACTTCTTTAAAGAAAAAAAAATCTAAAATAGTGGAATGAATTAATACATGCATTTCGATTTTAATATTTATTAAAATTTTACTTTTTTTTCTTATTTTCATTATTCATCTCTTCTTATTTTCATTGTTAATGAATACAGAATTACTTTTATTTTTAATGAATGTAAAC
The DNA here is from genome assembly GCA_021605095.1 of Caerostris extrusa. NCBI lineage: Eukaryota > Metazoa > Arthropoda > Arachnida > Araneae > Araneidae > Caerostris > Caerostris extrusa. The sequence goes on from BPLR01006774.1 coordinate 4,465, forward strand.
TTTTGCAATAATAACACATTGAATATGATTTTATCGGATATTATTATTCTAATGTGCAGGTTGGGCAACCCCATTGTAACTGGGTATGGTTGGGGTCGAGATACCTGAGGCCCAAGTTGGAGAACTCACAGTTTTATTGACACACGCACAAACATGCAATTAGATACATACAATATCAACACTTTTAAAGACATATAATTATATATTCGTGGAAGTATTCCACTTCAAAACCGAAACCCCAATAATCGAGTAGGCGCAGGGTGCACGAAAGATACTTCCTCTCCGGGTGAGAGTCTGTTGGCCAAATGATGAGCAGGATTGCGTTAAATATATTTCCTGTCGAGATGAGAGATTATAAACTATACATTTGTCAACAGAACAGTCTCTTGGCAGTGCGTAGGTTTGGTTTGATTTTTTGTTTTTACGGTCATTTTTTGCCCGTTTTAGGCTAATTAGACCAGGGGACCTACAGTTTAACGTGGATTCCGAACAACTACAAACATCCATGGCACCGCCGTTACTCGAATCCGAACTCTGGCACCGAGATCGAGAACTCTAGACACTCGGCCATTCAGTGTAAATGATAGATTTAAAAAAGATGTTTATCAAACTATTTAACGAAATACAACTGAGAAAAAAATATATGTTTTGCCTTCGAGAGCACGCATCATTTTAAAATACTGCTTATAATAAACATTTCCAACATTTTATGTCCTTCCTTACTTACGATTTCTACTCTTAAGACTATGAAAGTATTATAATACCATGTTACTGAAAATATAGTAGAAAAATAAAGACAAGTTTTAGTGTTACTAATGATAAATGGGCTCTGTAAAGAGAATAAAGTAATTTTGACGTGATATAAATATATTTCATTATTAATGATGTCTATTATGTAGTGATAACAGGTTGGATAGGAGTTTAACTCGATAATTCACAGCAGTTACAGTAATAGCTCTATTCATAAATAGATTTAGTGCATATTAGTATTGAAATAATACATGCACTTGTAACGAATTAATGTAGTTATTCAATGGAATTCAATATTAATTTAAATGTATTGGCACAGTTATAGTATCAGGTTTAACAAAAGCCTTATTGCCAATTGGATTGAAATAAAACAGTAATTAGCATAGAAAGTCGTATATACATATAATGAAATGGATGCAAGCATAACAGAATATTTTTTCTTGTTTTTCAAATGAGATTTTTTTCTAGTAAAAACAGGTGCAATAAAAATCAAGTAGATTTAACGTAACTTTTTGCTCATAACATTCACAAGTTTGATTTTGAAAAAAACTTGCGATGAAAATATTTAAATAAATTCAAATGATATTATAATAAAAAAAATTCAAATTTCGTGACTAATATATTTGTCATACTCTTATGTGACCATCAGACATTAAATAAATAATTAAATCCAACTTTAAATCCAAAATTAATATTGAAAACGAATTCCGAACTGTGAATGCGAACAAGTTCACTAAGTATTGAGGTTTTAATGGTGTAGAAGTTTCCACCATCGAATTTGGGCCGCTTTTAACAATTAAGTAGGCCGAGGTGTACAAGTATATATGCATAAATTTTGTGATTATACAATAACATTATTATGCCTGACTCGTGGTTGTGCACTATTTAAAACACTATTTCAAAGACGAGCAGATTCGACAGCGTATGTGATGTTCAGCATCTGATTTTGTTAATCAAACTACCTGGTAGACGTTTTCCGAGTTTTCTCCCACACGATACGGAAGACTCCCCCTTCTTCAGGACTCGGAGTCCAGTTAGACTTCTATCTACAGGTACTCTATCCCAACAGAAACTGCCCCCCCCTTCCCCTCACACATGGTTTGGTTTGGTTTGTCATTTGTTTGGTCATCTTGTGCACACGAGGTCTAAACAGACCGGGACCTACAGTTTAACGTGGATACCGAACCACTCACAAACACCTATGCCACCGCCAGGATTCGAACCTGAAGGCCAGAACGCTAGTCACCAGGCCACTATTTTCATTCATGAGTAGACAAATCATGAGGTGTCCAGCCCATGACTGAGGATGAGTCAACAGCAACAGCAACCCTATTTTTCAATTCCTTATATTAGCTGACGCTCTCCCTATATATATCTTGTTCAAATTCCATCTCTCTCCGTCAATCGTTAATAAAATACTTTTTATTCATCCACTCAAGTTCAAATACATTTTTGAACTTGTAGTGGATGACACTTGATGTTAATACAGTTTTTTTTCCAATATTAATTCAGTAATTAAATTTAATTAATTAATTGGTTTTTTTAGATTTAAGTTGCATATATCTATCAATAGCTGGCGCTAGATAAACTTAAAAAAATGAATGAAAATTATTTATAAAGAACTTTTCTGCAATAGAGTGTTAAAAAAAGTAGGAATTGACTTTAAAATTTTTTTTTTTTTTTTTATATATTACTTGTCAGTTTTTTTTTTTTTTTTTTTTTTTTTTTTTTCGCTTTCATTTCCACTAAGATATTTTCTATCGTTAGACATGCTATTATGTGATTTCCACAATCAACTCATTAACTTTGAGACTGATCACGGATCCGAAGAAACAAAAAAATAAGATAATAAAGACGCATGGAGAAACCGCGAAAAAAAGGGATTTCCCCGCTTTCTGAAATCTTGGATTTACCAGCGAGAATTCCCACTTTCAATTAAGTACCTGTCAAAGAATCAGGGAATATCCTAATAAATGAATTTAAAAATATCCCAGTGGCACATGGGTGACAGCGGGAATTCCCACTTTTATTGTTGTGTGGGAATACCTATTCACGAATTAGAAAAACAGGGAAGTCCCTAGCATCAGCATTACCCTTGCATTGTTTCTATTGCTATTACTACCAGATGTGATATATATTTCAAAATTTTGATACCCATTTTTTTAATTTATCACTTTAGTAACTGAAATTTATTTACATAACTAATAAATTTTACTTTATTTTGTAATCATAAATGCCAAGACTTTCCTGTACGGGGGGGCCCTATTGTTACGCCAGTGCGCTTCAGTGTGAGCTGGTTGAAATAAATTATAGTTTTAAAAACACTAAAAAACACGCTTTTAGAATTACTGACGAGAAAATTAATGTCACTGTTCTAAAAGCCTGGGTTGCTTTATATGACGTTTTTAAATTAACTCTGTATTTCAGAATGAAACTAATGAAAATTTATAACGATTCATATCGAGCACCCCACGCTTTTAGAACAGTGACATTAATTTTCTCATCAGTAATTTTATTCTTATGTTAACAATTATTTTTTTTCCTTTTTAGTTTGATTAACTCTAAAAGCGTGTTTTTTAGTATTTTTAAACTATAATATTTAAATGAGGTCCTGGGACGGAGGACTGGAACTATAGTTCTTACAATAATTTAATTGTGAGTAAAACAGTGTGTAGTGGATGACACTTGATGTTAATACAGTTTTTTCCAATATTAATTCAGTAATTAAACTTAATTAATTAATTGTTTTTAGATTTAAGTTGCATATATCTACCAATAGATGGCGCCAGATAAACTTAAAAAAAAAGGAATGAAAATTATTTATAAAGGACTTTCTGCAGTATAGTGAAAAAAAGTTGGAATTGACTTCAAAAAAAAAATTTTTATTATTTTTATTATTTTTATTGTCATAGTATAATTTCACGCTATTAGGAAATCTAGTGTTATAACGATGTTGTAGTTGATCTCATATTGTGTACCATCATAATGACATATTATTTTTATATACACATATTATATATTATTAATTAATGACACATTATTTTTATAAGATTTATAGACCATATTGAAAGCTTTCTCAGTCCTGGATATGGACATATCTCATTCTAAACTTACCATTTTCGCAGGTGTGGGATGACGAACTTGCAGCTATTGCACAGAAATGGGCAGATAATTGCGTTTATGCTCACGATTGCCGGGACTGCCGTAGGGTTGGTAAGTAAATATTACAGATCTTACTAAAGTTATCCATAGCCTACCCGAGTTTGACCTGTCCCTAATAGCCCTTTCATTCAAATGATGTCTCGAAATCGTTGTAAAGGCTCTTCCCACCGCGGCGAGAGGCGTTGAAGATTCACACGGCAGGCGAGAAAATTTTTCGACCCCTTCACAGTGAAAAGTCAGAAATAGCATTACGCCTAGTGAAGTTTCGCTTCGAGTTGAAATGTGGTCAACTTAGTTAGCCCAACGTGGTGAGGCGAGTGATTGGTCAACTCTTCATGCTTAAACGCTTCTCGCCTCGGTGGGCACGAGCCTTAAGGAATTTGCTATTCAGGTTTCTTATGTCATCTATCACTGTCAGTATCACTATTTTGAATATTGCAGTTTTATGCAGCTATTTTTTATTCAATTCCTACTATTAGTTCACAAACTCGTTATATATACATCTTGTTCAAATTTTTAGTCGTTCAAAAAATACTTTATATCCAGCCACTCAAGTTCAAATACATTTTTTTTAACTTGTAGTAGATGACACTTGATGTTAACGCAGTTTTTCAAAATTTTAATTCATTAATTAAATTTAATTAATTAATTTTAGCTTTTTTAGATTTAAGTTGCATGTATCTAATAATAGATGGCGCCAGGTGTAAGAGGAAAATTTCAACTTTATTTGTAAAGGACTTTTCTGCAATATAGTGAAAAGAAAGTAGGAATTGTCTTTAAAAAAAATTTTTATATTACTTGTTCATATCAAATTTCGTGTAGATTGATTACTTTTTGAATAAGTTATTTCTATTTTTTGGTATTTGTCAAATAAAAATTAATGGAGATATGTGTATCGACGTATGTCTGTAATAAACAGAAAATTTATGTTTGTGTAAATGCTATGTTATATTTGTTAAAAAAGTTTAATCTTTTTTGTCGCAACCAAATTTACGTTTAAAGTAACTAAATATATTTTTTGTAAAGTCAAATATATCTAAACGTTTTTGTGTTATAATAAACTTAGGTTCGTTATAACAACTTCAATTTGTTGTAGGCAAGTTGGATTTATTGTAAAAAAAAGGGTTTTTACCTTTGATAGTATTTAACATCAATCGTATGTCAGTTGGGATGAAGCACGTTTGTTATATCCCAACTGTTTGCTGTTTTATAACTAAACTATGCTTGTTGCTTGTTATGTATGCATAATTATGTTGCTTGCTATGTATGCATAATTATGTTGCTTGCTATGTATGCATACTTGTTATGTATGGTGCATAATTATCAGGCGTTTCTTTGACATGCTAGATTTTAATAAAAATTTACAGTATTTTATAAATTTAGGAATGAAAATAACCTTCCAGTTTTTGATTATAAAAATGCGTGTTAATAATCATACTCAGGGGCCTGATGGCCGAATGGCTAGCTCTCTGGCGTTCGGTACCACAGGTATCGGGTTCAAATCCCGACTTGCCAAGGGTGCTTGTAGTGAATCGGAATTCACTTTAAGCCGTAGGTCCCGGTCCTAATAGTATCGTAGAGCGTTGCGGGGGCATTGTTACTCCACGTCCGTGGCTTACCATCAAGTTACACTCGCCCCCTGAGTAATGCAAAGTGAGTAACATCGGTGCAGCCCTTATGGCGAAGATCACGGTCTATTTGCCAGCTGCATTAGAAAAAAAAAAAATCATACTCATACTCGTTTTTGGGTTGGGTTCCACCAATAACAAATCCCGTTTAAGATGATTTCCCAATGGATGATTCAGCTTTTTGTTCCATCACACACACCACATTGCCTTCTTAAGTACTCGTCCTTCGTTATTCCTTTTGGTGAATCTCCTGGCGAATTGCAGACTTCTTTCTTTTGAGGGCTTTGAAGAGAAGCCACGATTCAACCCAGTGACAATCCTTCAGAAACGGACTCCGCTCGTTTCGTTGAAGCAAATCGATAAAAATTCGGACACATTCTGCTTTATTGTAGTCGCTGAGTTCGTGGGGGATCCATCCAGCCTATTTCCATACCTTTTCAAACTTTTTGAGATGCCGAAAGATGGTTGAATGGTCATATTGAAGTTGTCGGCCAACATTCAAGTTGCCAAGCTTTCGTCCCCTTTCACGGCTGCCAAAAGCGCCTGGTCGTCGAAATCCGATGGTCGACCTCTTCCTGCCTTATCTTCCAAGCTAGTGTCGCCAGATTTGAAATATTCCCTACTGATTGTGCCCTCGCGGAAAAGTGCATTGAGATCGCAAAAGGACTGCACTGCTTTTCATCCTTTCTCAAAGTGATACAGCATAATATGACGAATATGAGTATGATTAGCAACACGCATTTTTATAACCTAAAAGTTTTTTTTTTTTAGTCGCCGAGTGTCTAGCTCTCTGGCGCTCGGCGCCATAGGTTTCGAGTTCGAGTCCCGGTGGTGCCAGGGATGTTTGCAGTGGTTCGGAATCCACTTTAAGCCGTAGGTCCCGGTCTACTATGACTGTCAGAGCGTCACGGAGCAGAAGTCAGACTTCTACCTACGGGTGCTCCATCGAACAGAAAGCTGCACCCCTCCTCCCTCCTTTCATGAGGGACATGACAATGACAACAAACACTTAGACAGCTTGGTCTTGGATGTCTTAAGGCAAGCGCTGCACAGACGTTACTCACTTTGCATTACCCAGGGGCGCGTGTAACTTGAAGATAAGCCACGGACGTGGAGTAACGATGTCCCCGCAACGCTCTACGATCCTATTAGACAGGGATCTACGGTTTAAAGTGTATTCCGAACCACTACAAACATCCATGGCACCGCCGGAACTCGAACCCGAAACCTGTGGTACCGAGCGCCAGAGCGCTAATGACTCGGTAGACCATAACCTAAAAGTAGAAGGATATTTTCCTTCATAAATTTATAAAATATTGCAAATTTTTATTAAAATATAGCACGTCAAAGAAACGCCTGATAGTTATGCACCAACGTAATATTTTTTGTAACTCAAACCAAATTTTTGTTGTAAGCAATGATTAATCTTGTGGCTTTTAGACTATTTCAAAGTGGGACAGAATATCGCTTACGATGACTGGCTCTGCAACGACCAAAAGTGCATGGATAACTTATCAGAGAAAGATCGCTCGCCCAACTGGACCTCTGTTATAAAAAATTTCTACGAAGAAGTCCGTGACTTTGACATAAAAACGGTACAGGCATTCTATTCAGCCAAAAAGATTGGTCACTTTACTCAGGTAAGGGCTATTTTTGACTCATATAAATCCTTTTATTCAATTTCTTCTATTAGCTCACACTCTCCCTATATATATATCTCTTGTTCAAATTTTCAATCGTTAACAAAATACTTTTTTATTCATTCACTCAAGTTCAAATACATTTTTTTTAACTTGTAGTGACTGACACTTGATGTTAATACAGCTTTTCAAATATTAATTCATTAATTAAATTTAATTAATTAATTTTAGTTTTTTTTTCAATTCCTTCTTTTAGCTCACGCTTTCCTATATAGTATATCTTGTTCAAATTTTCAATCGTTAATAAAATACTTTTTATTCATTCGCTCTAGTTCAAATACATTTTTTTTTTTTATTTTGTAGTGGATGACGCTTAATGTTAATACAGCTTTTTCAAATATTAATTCATTAATTAAATTTAATTAATTAATTTTTAGGGGTTTTTTTTAGATTTAAGTTGCATATATCTACTAATAGATGGCACCAGATAAACTTAAAAATAAATGAAAATTATTTATAAAGGACTTTCTACAATATAGTGAAAAAAAGTAGGAATTGACTTTTTATATTATTTTTAAAAAGTTTAAAACTACTTTTGTATTGCACAGACAATTGCAATTTATTGTTTTAAAGCATTGAGAACTAATAAATAAGCCAACTACCTGGAAAATTAAGAAATGTTTTTGTTGCATTCTGGACTCATTAGCCGCTAGAACGGCATATAGGAAGCATATTCAGCGCTACCCAGGGTGGCTTGTTACACTGCATCCATATTATACTAGCGCAATTTTGAATGAAGCACGCTTCTCCCCTTCCGCTTTGTAGTGATTCGGAATCCACTTTAAACAGTAGGTCCCGGTCTGTTTAGCCTAACATGGGCACAAGATGACCGTAGAGCGACAAACCAAACCAAACACTCCCCTTCCACTTAGTGCCCATTGGAAGGACTTTCCGGCAACTTATTTAACGTGTGATTTCCCTGGTGTAGACACGGCAGCTCTTCGCTAGTCGTATTGAGAACTGTCCAACCCAACTGAGAACCCAACACGCCATCCACGAAATCACACCTGTTTGCAGTTAAAAATAATTAGAATGATTCATTCAGCATTTTGTGCTGCCAAATTAATCCCTCAACGACTGGCATGCGTTGAAATTTATACTTTTATTGGTCTTGATATGTTATTTTTTTTCAATTAATTCTATTAGCTCACACTCTCCCTATATATATCTTGTTCAAATTTTCAATCGTTCATAAAACACTTTTTATTCATCCACTCAAGTTCAAGTACATTTTTTTGAACTTGTAGTGGATGACACTTGATGCTAATGCAGTTTTCCAAATATTAATTCAGTCATTAAATTTAATTAATTAATTTTAGTTTTTTTTTATTTAAGTTGCTTGAATCTACCAATAGATGGCGCCAGATAAATGTTAAAAATGAATGACAATTATTTATAAAGGACTTTCTGCATTAGAGTGAAAAAAAAAGTAGGAATTGACTCTAAAAATTTTTTTATATTACTTGTTATATAGTAATTTTATATATATATTATATTTGTCTTCTTCAATGGCGAGATAGCCCCATGGTGCGCCATGGCCTTCTGCCATATTTCGAAACATGAGATGTTGTTTCTTTTTACGGTATAGAGTTGTCAGCTCTACGCCCAACTCTCAACTGTCATTAGCCCGAGACCTACGATTTAAGATGGATTCCGAACCATTACAAACATCCATGATACCACAGGGATTAGATTTCTAAGCTTGTGGTACAGGTGCCAGAACGCTAGTCACTCGACGTTCAGGCCCCCTATATTATGTTTATACCTTTTTTTTTCCACTTATGGTTATCACCTTAATTATGTGATTAACGTGCCATAGATGCGATTTGATAACAGGCAACGGAGAAGAAATTCAAATCTTCTGGCAGCATTACATTTCAATGATTGCTTTAAAAAACAAAGATGAATGTATGTATGCAATGTATGTATGTATGCATGTAATGTAGTGTGTGTAGTGTGTAGTGTAGTGTGTAATGTAATGTAGTGTGCAATGTATGTAGTGTATTGACAGGTTATGTGAATGTCTCGTATCAACATTCAAATTGGCCGAAAGAAATCTTACTGTTTTTCTTCCAGGTAATACGCAAATGTGAGACAGTTACCTTTCAAAGTTCACCTTTAAATCATCACTTCTTTTTTTCAATTCCTTCTATTAGCTCACATTCTCCCTATATATATATATCTTGTTTAAATTTTCAATCGTTCAAAAAATACTTTTATTCATCCACACAAGTTCAAATACTTTTTTTTTTTTTGATTTTGTAGTGGATGACACTGGATGTTAATGCAGTTTTTTCAAATATTAATTCAGTAATTTAATTTAATTAATTAATTTTAGTTTCTTTTAGATTTAAGTTGCATATATCTACCGATAGATGGCGCCACATAAACTTAAAAAAATGTATGAAAATTATTTATAAAGGACTTTCTGCAATAAAATGAAAAAAATAGTAGGAATTGACTTTAAAATTTTTTTTTTTATATTACTTGTTTATTTCTCTTTATTGTTTTTAATTTATAAAAATATTCTAATTATGATTTTTTATGTTTAACGTACCAATGATGATGTTGGTAAGCCAAGTACCAGGCACTTTAATAAAAGTTTATAGTCACTATAACAGCATACTGGTAGCATATTCAGCGTAATCTAAAATTCATTACAGGAAGTCTGCTAAACACCACCCATGTTTTACCGTCACTATTTGAAGTTATCATTTCAAACATCGCATCTAATGCTTGGTTTGGTTTGTCGCTCTACGGTCAATTTGTGCACACTTTGGGCTAATTAGACCGGGACCTACAATTTAACGTAGATTCCGACCCGCTAACTTTACCTACCAGACTCCAACAAATATATCATCCCATCATAAACACGGGCCTAAAATGTTTATTATCAAATATCTTTTTTTTTTCAATTCCTTCTATTAGCTCACACACTCCCTATATATATATCTTGTTTAAATTTTCAGTCGTTCATAAAATACTCTTTATTCATCCACACAAGTTCAAATACTTTTTTTTAACTTGTAGTGGAGGACACTGATGTTAATGCAGTTTTTTTTCAAATATTAATTCAGTAATTAAATTTAATTAATTAATTTTAGTTTTTTTTAGATTTAAGTTGCCTATATCTACCAATAGGTGGCGCCAGATAAACTTAAAAAAATGAATGAAAATTATTTATAAAGGGCTTTTTGCAATATAATGAAAAATAGTAGAATTGGCTTAAAATTTTTTTATATTTTACTTATTTTGCCTGTAGTTTTAACTATGGTTGAGTACAGCATTGTTACTAGGAACTGAAATTCTTCACTTCAATATTGACTGGCTGAGTGGAAGTCCCATCATTCATGGTATTTGATGTGACTCTGAATTAGATGCCCATAAGATTACAAGGTATTACCGTTTGATCAGCGGTGATTTGGTTACCCTTCATAGCTGAAATCTCAATCAGTTTCGCGAATTCTAATCAGAGAAGGGCCTAACACCCACATTAATCTATTATAGCAGGTTTGATGAGTTTCTATTTAGGTTTCATTATTTAAATGAGTCAAATCTCCCAAATCTTTGGTAAGTGGAAATCATGAAATTTTATATTTCTTCTAATTTGTAATTCAAAACTATTTTCATATTCTTATTTTAATTATTCTAATCGAATCTCATTTATTGTCGAAATATTCCAGTAAAATATGTCTTACAATTAAAATTCAGTTAATGAACTAAAGGATTTCTTAATTTGATCTGTCGCTCTACAGTCATTTTTTGCGCACTTCAGGCTAATTAGACCGGAGACTACAGTCTAACGTGGATTCTAAACCACTCACAAACATCCATGCCACCGCCAGGATTTGAACCTGAAGGCCTGTGGCACTAAAGGCCAGAGTGCTAGCCAATTGGTCATAAGCAGCTAAACAAATTCTTAAAGAAATTAAATTAACCTTTTTAGGGGTTTTTTTCAAATATAATTTGTTTCAAATAATTTTTTATTATAATCGAAAATATGCTATGAATCATTATTATTAAATGAGAAGAATTATTGTTAATAAGTTTTAACTGATTATAATTTTTTTCAAAACCATCATAGAGGATCATGAGTAGTTTTCAAAACATATTATGCATATTATGTAAAAGTATTTTATCCATTTTTATAGAAGTATAAATATATCCATTAGGATTAAAATCAGAACTATAATCCTTATTTATAGCCAGAGCTTTCAGAGATCTCCCAACGATACATCGCACTAGAAATGTTTTCTCTTTTATTTATTTTTAAGAAAAAATAGCAGGAAATAAATATAAGCGGTCATCAACAACAAATAAAATGTATAATCCTCTGATGTTGGAATCATGATGAAATCGTTATTATATTTATTTTTATTATACAAAATTCAAATATTAATTTAGCCAGCCACTTATCATATTTGAATCACAACTAAAAACTTCTCATGCATTATCAGAGATTTCAAAATCATCCTTACGTTGTTATTATCGTTAAAAATGTCTTCACTTTAGCGCGATTTTGATGGAAAAAAACTGAAAGTAAATTCAATTGCTCATGTGACACACAGCTCCTCGACCACATATTGATCATTGGAATCAAATGCAATGTAAAATGCGGTATAAATCAATGCAATATAACGCAATGGAATCAAATACAATTGCTCATGCAACACATAACACCTAGACTATCTATTGATCATTGGAGTCAAATGCAATGCAAAATGTATTCAAATAAAATGGAGTCAAATGCAAGACATAAAAGAAGATAGTTTAATAACGATATATATAAAAGATAGTTTAACATGAAATACAATATGAGTCAATGCAATAGAGACAAATATAATGTGAATTTAATGTAATGCTACGGAGTCAAATGCAATGTGAAATGTAAGTCAATGCAATCGAGTCAAATGCAACGTGAAACCGCAATAGAATTAACTATGCGATACATACGATATTAAATTCTTGTTTTCCTTAGAATAATACAATGTAACCCAAAATACTCGTTTAATCCAGAATTAATAATTAATCTTAACACGAGTTAACTCTAGGTATGCCAAAGATATGCGAGTTGAACTAATCAGTTAAGAGATTAATAAACAAAAATGGCTTTTCAGAAGACATCTCTAATTTAAATAATCTCCTTTTAACTGCATGTTATATTTACAAAAAAAAATAATAAACCATTGCAAAAACATACATTGAGAATATCTGGCTTGCCTTTCGCTTACAACAGCGATCTTACATCGATATTTCATTCTTGAAAAGGAGATAGTTTACGTGTCTCCAAGTAAACAGCGCATTTAAACATCTCCGTGACGTTATAAGTAGACCCAAGAGTTTCGCTCATTGGTTAGAAAAGGATTGAGAAAAAGGAAATTTGATGAAGAGGAAAAATTCGTGACGCAATTTTATGATAGATCGGAGAAACATTATTTACCGGAATACCTATACAAAAACAGGCGTCAGATTAAAAATTCAGATTTTAAAAGTTTTTTAAGAACATATTTTACTAAACTGTAGTAATAAAATAAAAAATAGTTGCATAACAATAGTTTAATAATATAAAAGTACTTTATGTAACTCGTTGTTTGATTTTTCCCTAAATTTGAAAGAATCTTGTTATTCGTTTTTTTTGTTCTTCTAAATTCGAATGAATCTTGTTATTCGTTTTTTTTTTCTTCTAAATTCGAATGAATCATGTTATTCGTTTTTTTCTTAATGTGAATGTACAGTGGATAAAAAAAAAAAGTATTGGCAATTGCCTATAAATGATCATATTTGCTAACAAAGTATGTTTACAAATTTTATTTTAACATAGCGATTACAGAAGGAGAAAAGACAAATATAATAACGAAATTTTCATTTAAATATTTTTTAGTCAAAATCTACGAGAAAATCCAAAATTTACATGATAAAAAAGTATTGGCAAAATTATGAAATTGACAAAAATTATGAGCGAAAACAAAATCAGTATATGTTTAGTACTTTGTATGCATACCTTCTGCATCTATAACAGTTTGTAATCTATTTCTCATAGAGGAAACTAAGGTCTTTGTTGTACTGTTGGGAATTTTGTGCCACTCTTGCAAGCGTAAACGTTTGAGGTCATCTTTACTTGAAATTTTATGTTTTTTGATTTCGACATCCAGCAGGTGCCATAAATTTTCAATTGGATTGATGTCAGGCGATTGAGGTGGGGTTTTTAATTGGCGTGGGAGCATTGTAGAGTAGCTATTCAAGGATGAGATTCGCTGTATGCTTGGGGTCATTGTCTTGTTGAAAAACGAATGATGTTCCCAAGCCAAGATTTTGGGCACTGATTTTTAAGTTATGGCGCAAAATGTCAATGTATGTACGTGCTGTCATAATACCATCAATAAAATGCAGGTTGCCAATTCCATTAGCTGCCATGCAGCCCCAAACTAAGACGCTGCCTCCACCATGTTTTACAGCAGCAGTTAAATGTTGCTTTTCCAATTCAGTATTTGGCCTCCTCCACACATATCGTCGTCCATCACTGCCGAAAATGTTAAACTTTGATTCGTCGGAAAAAATAACTGTGTTCCAAAACTCTTCAGATAAATCAACGTGGGATTTTGTGAAATCTAACCTGTTTCTCCTATTTATTTCCGAGATGAATGGTTTCTTTCTAGCTGCCCTTCCATAATAACTTCTCTCGTGTAAAACATTCCGTACAGTCTGTACGCTGAAAGTCTTTTGGGAAGTTAAAGCAACATCTCTAGCTATCTGGGGTGCACTTATTTTAGGTTTTTCTTAACCTTGTTAATAATGACACGTTCTTCTCTTGTAGAAAATATTCGAGGTCGTCCACTTCTAGTCTTATTTTCCGTTGATCCTGTTTCCTTGAACTTTTTACAACACTTCTGACAGTAAATAAACTTATATTGAAATGCATTCCTATAGCACGATAAGTTAAACCTTCATTTTTGAGCCTAATAATCGTGTTTTTAACACTAACGTCCAATTCCTTCGATTTCGAAGTCATTTTACTGCAGTAATCGCAAAATAATGCATAGACACTTTTGAAGTAGTTTTGCAGACTTTATACCGGTAGAGTTTCTTATCAGTCGAAACACGTGACTTCAATGTAACAAAATTTGCATAGCAGTTAAAACTTTGCCAATACTTTTTTGACATGCAAATTTTTTTTGTTTCTGAACGAAAAATCGTAGAAAATGCAAATTAAAATAAAATTTTTACTATTTTTATATATCTAAGATGTTTTGAATTTAATTACGACAGCTAAAATTGCATAACATTTTATTTATTTGTGAATATGAATAAATTAAGGCAATTGCCAATACTTTTTTTACCCACTGCATGTTATTATTTTTTTTTTCCACTAAATTTGAATGAATCTTGTTATTTGTTGTTGTTTTTTAATGTGAATGTATCTTATTATGCCTCTCTAAATTTGAATGAATCGTGTTATTTTTTTAATGGGAATGTATTTTATTATTTTCCCTAAATTTAAAAAAGGAATGTTGTTATTTCTTTTTTTTTTTAATGTGAATGCATTAATATTATTAATTGAATTAATATTATTATTTAATATCTTTTCTAGATTTGAATTAGCTTTTTATTCCATTTTTTTTTTTTTTTTTAATTTGAATGAATCTTGTTATATGATTTTTTTTTCTGGATATGAATGAAAAGCCCAAAGAGTTACTGCATCTGTGTTTTTAATAAATCACGCCTTATTATTAAAATAATGAGAAAAATAAATATATGAATATATTTTTGTTAAGTAGTTTGGGTTTATATTGGCCTCTTAAATAATACATTTAATTTTTAA
This sequence comes from Caerostris extrusa, assembly GCA_021605095.1. Classification (NCBI taxonomy): domain Eukaryota; kingdom Metazoa; phylum Arthropoda; class Arachnida; order Araneae; family Araneidae; genus Caerostris; species Caerostris extrusa. The sequence continues at coordinate 19,524 of BPLR01006774.1, forward strand.
ACGAATTGGAGATGCTTGGCTCGAATCCCGGCAAACACATCCTAACCGAAAATTGCCATGTATGTGCTAAGATTGGTCCCATAAATCCTCAGATTGGAATACAAAAATAGACAAAGAATCTTAAGAATCTTAGACATGAATCTTGAATCAACATTGCGGTTAAGGCCATCCCTTCCTTTCCATTGTCAACGCTTAATCTGCTAGAGAATGATCTCAAATCATAGTAGCCAACATTCAGTAACAATAAAAATGAATCTTTTATATGCGAGCCTTCATATTCACATTGAAACATTAAAATAATTTAACGCAAAATAACAAATCAGGCCCTAACTCATGGTTCAGTGATAACCTACGCCGTTGGTGAGCATTAGAGCTGAGGTTTAATCTGCTGGCGGCATTATTGTAGACACTGCTTCAAAAAACCAGGAGACACGATGGAGTTTGTGATGTTCAACATCTTGCCTCGTGAGAATGTTTCGGGTTTTCTCCCATACGATACGCAAATGCGGAGTAGTTCCTCTTCCTTCTTCAGTGACTCGAAACCAAGTCAAACTCCTATCTACGGATGATTCGTCACAGCAGAAGCTGTCCCCTTTTTCCCACCATCCATGAGTAGACTACTCATTGGATGTCCATCCCGCGCTACCGAACACTGAGAATTAATCACAAATAAATCAGTATTTTTTAAATAATTAGTTATTTTACGAATTGACAAGCAAATGAGAAAATGAGCAATACCTAATTATAATCATTAGTAATAAAAATGGTAACATTATTTATTTAAAAACTCTGCTTTGTTTAGTTTTTTTTTTTAAATTTATTTATTTTTAAAATATTTTATTGTGAAAATAAATGTGCACATATAACACAGCTCATAATTATTATTTTTATAAATAAATAAGAAATAAGGATTTTGGGTTTTTGAAAATAAAATAATTTGCATATAGTGTAATTTCATTTCGGTTGTAATAAATTCAGTTTTCAAATACATGTAAAAATAATTTTACGTCTTTTCTTTTTTTCCAGTTACCGTTTATCCGATGAAACTCATCTCGAAGCATTTTCATATTTTTGTCCGCATTTAAAATTTATCAAACATTCCCGTACGTGACGCCATTTTCTTTGTTCGAAATATCAAGAAAGACACCCTTTATGCAAAACGAACTCGTGCCTGATCATATATTACGCGAAACTTATCAAGAAAGTTTTCCCATTATCCGCAGCTTACAAATGGTGTTGGAGGGTGCAAAAGTGCGAATGTGTCGTGATGGAAGATTCCGTTTGTACCAGGTGCATGGGAATCTTTTGTTTTATCTATATATAATATTAGATGCTGTCTGCGAGATAGCAAGGACTTTTTAATATTTGAAATAATTGCAGGGATAATTAGCAAAAATCTGTTGAGTATTTAGATTTGGATGGAATCTACAAAAAATTTTCATTATCATTGGTTTGAAAAAACTTATTAATGAAGTCTCTTATCAAGAGAATGTTTTGTTTAATAACTGTTATCTTAAATAATACAACTTTGGTATTTTAAATCTATAGAACATTTCAACTAATTCATGAAATCCTCAAAACTGTTGATCCATTTGATGTTTCAGTAAGGCCTGATATTTAATATTGATTTTTATTTTTACATTTTAATTAGTATCAGAATACGAATGTTGGGTTTAAGTACTTAATAAAGCTGTAGTAACTGAAATTTTATGGAAATGAAAACGGGTCGTGGTTTCGAGCTCCACGTTGGGCACCACAAAGATTTCTTAATGTAAAGATACTAATTGTAGTGTGCAGCCAGATTGTAACTGGGTGTGGCTGTGTTGAGATACTTGATGCATAGATGAGGACTCAAGCTTTATTGACACACATCACATATAAACAATTAGAGATGTACCCTATTTAACACATTTAAAATATATAATTATAGATTCATCGAAGGACTCACTTCTCAAAACTGAAAACCTCTATTCGGCTACGCGCAGGGTGCACGAAATATACTTCCTCTCCTGTGTGAGTCTGTAGGCCAATATATGCGCCGTGATACCATAAATATATTTCCTCAGGGATGAGAGACTGTAAACTAAACTGCAGCGGAGCTGGGCTAGGTTGCGCTGTACTTTCTCTCGGGTGAGGTATCGAGGCCGACAGACCATTTCTCCTGAATTCCACAGGAGGCTCTCTCACCAGCGTGTAGGAGGGAAGCCCGGTTAAACCTTTTGATTTTAATTCTATTTGGATAATTTGCAGTTTTTGTTATGTTTTAAATCCCATCTATAAGATTAATTTAATGAACAGTATGCAATTAAAAATTACTTTATAGTTCAGAATTTCAATTTATGGTCAATTTATATTCTCTTTAAAGTCCCATTTCATTGATTACGTTTTATTTGTTCGAGAATCTATTATTTCTCATAAATAATTAAATTTTAAAAGTACTTTTAATTTAATTGGGCTCATTGTTATCAAATTTTATCATCTCCCATATTTAATTTTAATTACGTTTCGAAACGACAGTTCACGGCTGCAGCATTTATCAAGTGCACAGAAATAGCAATGTTTAATTATCTGATTTTAAAGATTAAAAACATCTTTGGATAATAACCAAATTAGCCAGCCGACTAATGATTGAGTCGAAAAAGTAAAAACAACGATTTCTCTGCTAATTCACTGTTTACAGAAATGACTTCACAAAATCTAAGGATTTGCATTTGCATAACATTTTTAAGCTAATTTTTGCATTTTCTCCATAATTATTAGTTTAATTGCTGGCAAAAATTTTAAATAATTATTATAAAAATTATAATTAGTAGGAAATTTATACCTTTATTAAGTTAATTGTTTATAATATTAACTGTTCATCTTAATATTAATATATTGTGTGCATATCTGAAATTTCCTACATTTTCTTTACTGGACTTTTTGACGGCATTTGAAAACTTTAAACTGGTTGAATTGCTGCATTTTGTCCATAATGATCAGTTAAATTGCTGCTTAAAAATTTTTCAAATAATTATTGTAAAAAAAATGAATTAAATAAGTAGAAAATTTGAATCTTCATTAATTAATTGTTATAATATTAATTATTTGTCATAATATTAGTATACTGTATGCATATCTGAAATTTCCTAAATTTTTTTCCTTGACTTTTTGACTATCTCTATCATATCAGCAATATTTTTAGTTAATTACCATAAAAATATTTTAACCAGATTTTTTTGTCTTGAAACTTCAAAGTCTTTATTATTGGTTTTTAATACCCAGTTGGCAATGTATTTTCTTCTAATATTAATTATAACACGTTGATATTTTCTTCATACATATTCATACCCTCAAATTTTTTTAAAAATAAAGAGACTTATTTGATTATTTTTAAGTGAAAATTAACATTTTAAAACGGGGCATAGCCAAAAACGACAGACATTCCACCATGAAAAAAGAACGACTAATAAATTATATGTGATATCTTTTATATAAATCACAAAACACTAAAAAGAAAAAAAAAAATTAACCGTACAAATATCGGCTTCAAGGCTAAAGCTTCAAAGTAAACATTAATTATGGGTACGTTGACGGAAAATTAAAGTTCTTTTTCAACCCCAAGAATTTTTAAAATGGCGGAAAAGTATGAGAGAGGCGTTTTCTCTGTTCGGATCGATTTTTCTTACCAGAAATATTCTACTACTTTCCTCTTAATAATCGTGTCTAGTTTTCAGGGAGAAAAGTTGAAAAATCTTTTGAGAACTTAATTTATATGCGTTACCTGGGTTTATTGAAGTTTAGAAATAGAATTAAAATTCGATATTTAGCGTTAGAAAAAATTCTTCTGAGGTTTCTCTCAATTTGAAGAAGGTGTTTGCGGAACTGAATTGTAACTTGGCGGAAAGTTACGAGTTTGGATATTTTTCTGATAATTGCTTGGTTGCTTTTGTAGTTTGTGGGTGGTTTTTTTTTAGTTGGTTGAAAGTAAACTGAATTAAAAGGGAAGTTATTTGTTCTGTTTTGTAAGTTTAAAAAGTGCTTACTTTTATATTTTTGTTAGTTAAATTTCTATGAATAAGTTAAATATTTTTAAATGATGTCTTTCAAATATGGTTTGATATTTCATAGAAAATATGGTCAATAATACTTTAACACACTGTTTGGATAATATTAAAAAATACACTGCCCAAACTAAATCAAGATGATGTGATTTTAAGTATAAATTGCGGATAAGGGAAATATTTTTGGCGACTTTTTGGTAGTTTGTGGGTGTCTAGTTAGTTAAAAGTAAACTGAACTGTAGGTTGAAAAAGTTATTTGTTCGTGTTTTTAAGTTTACTTTCATATTTTGTTAGTTAAATTTCTATAAATAAGTTTTCTTTAAATGATGATAAATATTTTTAAGTGACGATCTTTCAAATATGTTTTGCTATTATATTTAACATAGTGCTAGGATAATATTAAAAAGAATACACTGCCCAAATATTATGATTTTGTAACTATAAATTGCTGATGAGGGAAATGTTTTCGCAGCACCTGTGATGTACGATAAAGGCTGTTGTAAGATGCGTGAAAAGATTTTGGTTTGTCCCCCACGTGTCATTTTCTTAGAACACTTTCAAAGCTAATTATTCCTGCCTAGCAGTTTAACGTGTGATCTCCGAACCATCCATGCCATTCCTCGCCATGATTTCGGAACCTGGAGCCTGTAGTATCAAACAACCAGGAGCATTGGGGCCGATTGGCCACCTAAGCTGCATAAGAAAAGAAGAAGCAACGAGTAAGCAGATTAATTAAATGTTTATATTTGTCAGCAAACTAAAAATTAGATCTCGTGCATATTATTCTTTAACAAAACAAAAACATTTTACTTTCTTTCTGGATATGTAAATGAGTTTCAATAATGGGTTTCTTTTTGTTTTTCCCATGACCGAAAGCAATAATCGAACAACCTACGAGGCTTTGAAATCAATGAGGTTAATCAATGAGCGACTCAGATAATCTCCTCCCACTCCTGTAGAAGAGAGCTTTCCAACCACTGCACTGGCGAAGGGTTAGTAACCTTTTCCCTCAGAATAACAGTCCCAAACATGGTCTATTGCAGGGGTCGGCAAACCTTTTTGAGCCGTGAAAGAAGCCATAGTAAATTGCTAGAATTTCATACAAAATTTCAAAAGTTTTCTAAAGAGGTTTCTCGCAAAAGTTTTTCTTGCCAACAATAAATAGGTACTCGCATAAATAAAGTTTTTTGATAAAAAGAACTAATGAATATATCTGATCCGATTTGATCTGAGGTAAGAAAACATCTATTTGGTCCATATATAGCAGTATTTTTCACAACAAATTAGATAATATATATATGGCATTATTAGATGTAATTACTTACTATTTAAGTGCAAAACAATTACTTTAATTTATTTCTTACAACACACTAACT